>JACJUY010001272.1:107118-148416 GCA_014220935.1 Platorchestia sp. MABIK
TATCTGTATTATGCAAATGGAATTTGATTACTTGTATGCGAATATTAAGTACATGTATGTTCTCACATGTGACGCTCCTATGTGTGTATATGTGTATGGATATATACATATTTGTATGTGTGTGTGTATATATAACTGTATGTAGAACTTATTCCCTCCCTAAAAATGCTCTAGTTAATATTGTGTGATATGCCGTCCCTTACACTCTTTGAGTATGCATTTGGCCACACTCTTTTAGGTTGTTTTGACTTTCCCGCTTTGTCCCAGGAGTGTTGCAAATGTTATGACTGGTATTGTACAACGATCCTTCTCATTTGAATCGAGTGAACTCTTTTGTGCTAATGCTAGTAGCATATGAAATTTAATTTTTGTGTTATTGTAAAATGTTTCATTTTATCCGAGCCAGTTGTGTCTTTCTCGTTTTGTCCCGGGAGTGTTGCAAATGTTATGGCTGGTATTGTACAACGATCCTTCTCATTTGAATCCAGTGAACTTTTTTGCGCCAATGCTTGTAGCATTTGAAATCTTTGTGTTATTGTAAAATATTTCAGTTTATCTTAGCCAGTTTTGACTTTCTCGTTTTGTCCCAGGAGTGTTGCAAACGTTATGGTTGGTATTGTTCAACGATCCTCCTCATCTATTTGAATCCGGTGAACTTTTTTGTGATTATGTTCTTTCCGAAGCTCTCCACTTGGCACAGTAGATGATGCGTCCATATGAAAAACTGTCTCTAATCCCGACTACCTACCTCATAGTTCTAGACGCCAAATAAATCCAATTTGCTCATTTTCCTTTTAACATTAATCCCTAACACTCGTATCACTAGTTCCTTTGTTCTAATTGCTCATAATTCAATACGAGTACTCACTAACGAGAGGGTTTTCAGCAATGCGTCCCATGAATTATGCTTTCCTTGGTCACCTGTATTTTAAATGCATTGCCAGAATCCGACTACCACGACAAAGAGGAACTCATTTTTTCGTGCTTTTCTCCGAATCATGTTTCCGACAATTTTCATGTGTATTTCGATAACCATGTATGAATAGCAATTAAGGATCTAAATCATTTGTCTCAACACTTAATTAACATGGGTATTACGATAACCATGTATGAATAGCAATTAAGGGTCTCTGTGTTAAGGTATTTAAACGCGACTTTTGCTCTTGTATCAATTTAAATGCGCACAAACGAATACATTTTTCAACTAAGCGTTTGAGGATGGTGTTCTCTTGGTAACTTATATTCAAATGCACTGTCAAAATTAGATTAGGCAGAGCTAAGGAACTCATTTTGATGTGCTTTTCTGTCAATCATTTTTTGATTCAACATTTTACACGGGTATCCCAATACCAATGTGTTATTATCAATTAACCCTCTACCGCCTAATTTTTCTACTCATATTGCCGGTATTATAACCACCGTTATTAGACGTGGCTCTAGCATCAGGTTGTCTCCAACATCACATTAGAGACGAACTGCAACTCGGCAGTGAACTTCAAAAAATACATAAGAGCATCTACTTGACGAGAAATAAAATATATTAGCAGTTTTATTGAGTGTTCCCTGTGGGGAACGTGAGGCGGTAGAGGGTTAAGGATGCTTTTAGGTTAAGGTGTTTTAAAAACCAATGTATCGACAGTTCATGTTTGTACTTGAACTGTCAAATAAATGGAAATAAATGTTTCCATTTATTTTATTGGAAATAAATGTTTTTCTTTCTTTCTTTCAAGGTAGTACTTTTTTGGGTCACTCTTCCAGCTCCTCAAGCCCAGCGCTACCTCATTCCACCAATTTTATCAGGTTCAGTATTAGAGCAGGACCACGGTACCTTTGCAACGCAGAGTTGGGAACGCATCTAGGCAGTGTGTTTTCAAGTCACTTTTTTAGCTCCTCAAGCCCTGTACTATCTCAGTCCACCGATTTCATCAGGTTCAGCACTAGAGCAGGACCACAGCACCTAGCAACACTGAGTTGGGAACGCTTCGAGATGCACCGTCGCCTGACGTTGTCTGCTCGTCAAATAACCCTTTTGAAAGCGATAAATTTTATGAGCGAAATAACCATTCGCAAGAAGTCCTGCACCTAGGCCTGTCATTTGCATGCATTGCAGTACCAGCGTCTGTACATTTCTTGCACCTGAAATTTTGAGGGAGAGCTCTGTGCTCCATCGATATGTCGAGACTGACCCTGTTCAAGTGAGTAGGTTGCGAAGGCTTCTAACGACAGATGAACCTTATGTTGCATATGTTAAGATCATTCATCAGGTTCGGTAAACACAACCGTGTTCATCAATGTATTGACGTGCTCATCAATGTGCATCATGATTCACAATGAAGCTTCATGCAAAAAGTCTGAACGATGGAGTTTCTTCCAAGTCGTGTACATAACGCTTGTTTGCCGTACCTTGCAACCACAAAGCGTTCAATTGCCTTGGTTTTCCTTCAACTTTTGTAAAATTTCAATACTCAATCATTCAAATTTCAACACATCCACATTTGGAATAGTTTCAGCGAGGCATAAGACGAGCTAAGGTTTCAGTTTGAACAACATGGATGAAGTGAGCATTGATAAAAAGTTGTCCCTGATCTATATTACATAGTTGTTATCTTGCTCTCTTCAACTGACGCTCATTTTCTCTTTCAAAATATCGCGATCGCAGCGAGTTTTGGTTAACTTGTGTTCTGATTATGCCAATTTCAAGACTGTTTTTTAACAAAAGCGGATGATATGAAAAGCGTTTATTGACTGAAACTTCTGTTTCAAATTATTTTTCAATGACTGATAAAATAAGTACCTCGCAATGAATGCAGAGAATAAAGAAATGATGCAGGAAGTAGTGTGACGCGTGCTATAGAAATTTCTTGCATGAAGATAACTCTAAATTTTGCACGAGTCAACCTGATGAGATGAAGCGCTTACTGTAGTACTAAAACTGGCATCAAACGAAAGCTCAGATGGCATAAACCAGTGCAAAGGTGCAGCAGTGCATTTCTCGGGTGCAATAAGAAGCCTGGCCATTAATCTCCAAAGAGATGTGGAGGAAGAGTGAGCAAGAATGCGTTGGTAGCCGTTGGACCACCTCGTTCACCGGCAAATAATGCCACACAGCAGAGGGAGTTAGCGGCCAATAAATCTCAGAGTTTGCTTATAGGAGTCGTGATGGAGCTCCTCTGAAGGCTGTGGAGCCCCGCTGGCTCGGATGCACCGGGACTGCCACGGAGGCTTCCTCGCGATGTTCGTTAACGTCCTAACTCGCGACACTTGCTGAGGTGATTGTCAGCAGCAGAACTTCCTTAGAATTGGCGCACTTCTTTCCAGAGCCGTATGTTGCGCAAGAAAGCTTATATCACAAAGTCGCACCCGATGAAGAATATTGACAAACGCGAAAATATTTCCGTGAAAGTTGACAAATGCTTTTGATTGAATGCGACAAGTTTGAACTTTGTCGACAGAGGAATCAAAGTCCAGCAATCTTGAGAGTTCTCAAGTATGAATTTGTATTTGATAGAAAATACTCGTCATTGAGATCGCACATCTTTTTAGGATCTCATATATTTTCTAACTGAGACACAGCAAGGAGACAAAGAGCAATAGAATAGGGAACATAATAATGAAAACCATAAAAATTTAAAATTAATTTTTTTTAATTTAGTTTGAATTGTTCTGATTCAAAATGAAAATTACTCTGACAATTGTAGCAATGAAAGAGTTGATGTCAACTTTTCATACAACAGTCAAGTCGATCAATTCAATTTTTACAATGTAGATTTCTCATGAATTACTCAAATACATTTGCACAGAAATTGCGTTTAAATGTCTAGGACTATTGTATTTATTCAGGACTCTTTAGCCGCAACCAAGATCTTAAGAGAGAGAAGAGAAGGGATAAGTATACATAGCTATTGAAAAAGAGGAAATTGAGAAAAAAAAGGAAGACAAATAAAGATAGCGAAAATGGGCATCAAAATAGAAAGAAGCAAAGTGGGCATGAAAGAAGGAAATTCGAAATGCCTATCTACAGTTAAGGCCATCTCACAGTTTCACCTCTAGGGTTGTCAATCCCCATAGCATAGGAGAGACAAACCTATACTACTCAAAGCTATTGCACATCCTATGTCTCCTGAGGGGAAGATCGATTGATTGATGATTATAAATTAGTTTTAGCCTTTACCAGAACAAAAATGTCCAAAGGGAGGAAGGATGAAAGCACCATTTAGTATGGAGTTTTAAGGGAACGTGGAATCTATGCACAAAGGATGTTCCCACGAAGGATCCAATGCGCATAGAAACAGTAAGATAAGAAGGAAGGTTATGAAACAAGATATAAGTTGAAAAAGAAAGTCAGAAGTGCTGAAAAATGGGACAGCAGTGAACCGAGAAACGATGGTCCTTTACCAAAGAAAAAATTTTATTTCAACAGAAAAAAGGCCTATTTAACTCTCAGCTCAGGACCTCACATTTTCCCCTTGTGAGCGCTAAGGGGAAGATGTCTACTAAATATGAAATTTTTTCATTGATCATAAAGATTCACGGCCAGATCAAGAATGAAGGTTTAAAATATGACCTACATTTTGCGATTAAAATATAGAAATTAGTCTCAGTATTTGTGTTCTAACTAAAAAGTTCCACGTGTGTTGTAGAGAATTCAGAGGAGATCATCGGATAGTATGCAGCACGACTTGCAAACTATTAGCACATTTTTCAAACAATTTATCGAACAAAACACAAATGATTCAAATTGGGTTAGCATGTGCAAATAAATAAATTTAATACTACAAGAAAAACCAGTTCATAGTCTTGCAAGGTAACAGCATTGCTTGTATTGTTAAATACAACATAAAAAATTATCATTGCCCAACCAATGGTGTTGTGGTCGCCATTTAGCATTTGAGTTTAAAAAAATGGAGATGCGCGCTGCCTCGTAGCGACTGAAGTTGGGCAGCTACAGAATATCTGGTGACCACTTACCAGGCAAATGAAACTAAATTTTATATCTTACGTTAGATCACTTATTAGTTCGGGCACGCAGCTCGTCAACATTCAAAATTGATACCTGCAAAGACTTGCCTCGGCGAAGCGATAGCAAACCCGATTACCGTTGAAATCACAGCGAATCAAAACATAATCAGAACTAGGAATTTTTACGACAAGATCGTGACGATACTGGCCTCAAAACCGTAAAGCTGCGATGCAATTTTAGAAAGTTGGTCAATCGAGTCCCCGGCGTGTGAGGCACGCCTGGCGTCCAGCCAGAGGGCAATCCTGGTATTGACCGAGGCCTCTCCATCATTTGTCACCTCTAATTCGATCAGCGAAAACTTTAGTCTCACTTAAGGTTAAGCTTGCCGGTGAAGGGTTGCGACAGCTCGGAACGTTAGGCCCTTTTGAAATACTCGATGTTTTGAGCTCCTCAGGTGAAGCTTGTACTTGAAAAATATCGTAAGATGGAATGCTGGAGCCCATTTTAACATGTTGTCCGCGTGTTGGTTAATATGTGTACCACTAGATGAACTGCTCATTTACGAACCAGTATCAATGAATAACATTTCAGTTATTTCACATAAATTTTTGTTCAATTTATACTACGACATACAAATTAACATGTTATTATGCATTCACGATTTTCCCGCTTCTTTGATTGGATAAAATTAATGAAGCAGTAAAGACGGCTTTTCATTTCTGCTAATTCCAACCTAACCAAACCGACCACAGCAGCCGTGCAAACGCAGTTAACGTGCTAAAGTCGCTTGCTTATGTAAGAGAATCGTTTTCTTTAACTCTATCTCACTAAAACGACCATGATTATGACTGTTCAGTACGCAAGTGATTAGAGGCATCAGCTACGATATTTCCTCAAACCATTCATTCCCATGCCCAAGGTTCTCAATTTCTAGCTCATTGCGCCCTAGAAACTGGAACGCACAATACAAAACTAATTTTGGAACACAAGATGCCACACCAATTTCTGAGCCCATACAAAATAGAGCTTTAAAAGTTGAAGCCATAAAGGTCTGCATGCATTCCCTATGATTGACGAATAATCACAATAATTTAATGAAATGGGTTTCGTTTAGTAGTACAAGAATGAGCACCACACTGTAACCTAGAGAAACGCAAGAAAGGTAGTTAACAAATGTAAGCTCCGTACGAACGCTCCCATCTAATGACAGCATGAACGAACGACGCTTCCGCTCTGCAGACAGGCACACAGTGTCGCTGTCTGACGCCTTTCAAATGAACTCGCCGTACTCAAACTATAACCAGATCACGTAAGCAATGTAGGCTGTTTTAATTAATACTAATATGGGATTTATACTACTCAGTGCATTTTGGTAGGATGAGAATTGTAGGCTTTTTTAATACTAAAATGGTATTTATACTAATCAGCACATTTGGGTGCGAGACGCTAGATCGGGCGAGCCAAATAAACCATGTTCCATATTCAGGACACATGTTCATGCATGAAATACCTCACGCCCCTGAGGTCGTATTTGAATAATCGTTTGCAGCTGTATCGACTGGAGCGCAAATTCACTGGTTACAATAGTGTGGCGTGGACACCAGGCAGAATGTGCTCTATCCAGGCCTCACCGGCGTGAAGTCGAAATCGACGTATTTTTGTTTAGTGTATGCACGCCGTTCTGATCAAAATTGACTCCCTCGAAATCGTTGTAATGATCACATGAGAATTGCATTCTCATGTTCTTGTAATAAGAATGTACCACATCTTAATTCGTAAATGTGGCGGATTAAACTGAAGTTCAATATTCAACTCAAATGAAGGTAATCCTAGAGATCAATTTTGAAAATAACGAGTATTAGGTTGATCGCAATTTAGTTTTCATCAAGTATTTATGAAAATTGAGTTTGTGATTGCTGGTCGGTGAGCAGCATTATGAAAATCCTCTTAGCGACTATCGTTCGGTCACGTCGCAGTTTGAGTGCAGGAGGTGCGGAGAGCTGTGAGAGAGAGACAAAAAGAGAAGCAAGGCGTAGGCAATACTCGCTCATAACGAACTGCGTATTGAGTTCGCTTGGCTGGGTGGGGGCAAAAACGTCTCGGGAAGTCTGTGTTCGACGTTCCTTGATACAGTGCAAAATTGCTATTTGATATACGGCCACACTGAGCCAAAATAAACGGGAAACCAATGAACCATGGGAAAGAATTATTGACTGTTTTTGAAGCTCTTATTCTCATTCCAACTTCTATGTTTGTGCGGGAACATGAATGCGCTTTTTACTATCAGAGGGGTGAGCTGTGCAAACATACATGAATATTTGCCGAATTTCACCTTGACGATCGCCATAGCTGACAAGGAAGGGTATTTCAAGAATGAAAAGAACTGTTCTTCTGAAATAAGTAATTATATCGTTCTTAGATTCCCCATTAATTTTACTTTCCACGAAAATAGAAGTATTATTTTCTATCAATTGCATCAAAGTCACCTGGTATTGTCAATATTCTTTGAGCGTCGATGCGTTGTTTTTCACGTGAATTCCAGATAAATTGTGCTTCGGAGCTTGCAGCAAGGCAGGAGAGAGAGAGAGAGAGAAGCATCGTTAATCTCCCGTGATGGATTTATGGACTATTTTTGTCATGAGACAGACGCGCACCGAGCCGCATAAACGGGGAGGTTGAGTCCGCTCTCTTGACGGAGTGACTCGAGAACTGCTCTAACGCTGTGCGCTCTTATACCTCAAGGTTCCTCGTTCAATATTGTTTGCATTGCATTACGTACTCTTTCTTGACGGAGTGACTTGAGAACTGCCGTAACGCTGCGCGCTCTTATACCTCAAGTTTCCTCGTGCAATATTGTTCTCATTACGTACTCTTTCTTGACGGAGTGACTCGAGAACTGCTGCAACACTGTGCGCTTTTATACCTCAAGTGTCCTCGTGCAATATTATTTGTTGTTTGCGTTGCGTTCTCTTTCTTGAAAGAGTGACTTGAGAACTGCCCTAATACAGCTTACTCTTAGATCTCAACTATCCTCGTGTAATATTGTTTTCATAACTTAGGCTAAATTGAGGAATGTTTTACCCAGTTTCACTTGTACTCTCTAAATTAGATGTACGGAAACAAGAAGTGACGGCTGAGTATCATGAAGCACGCTTGCAGTCAAACTATATGCGCTATCGATGCTTGATACTGTTGATGATAATTCTATCCTTGTATTTTAGCGACAGTTTATAAACTTCTATTAATACGTAGAAAACCATTCCCTTTTTTCCTAGATATCTTGTATAAGTACACGAAATATTGTGCTAGATAGATAGGAATTTCTTCTAAGCAGCACGCTCGCAATTAATCCTTGAGAATTCAATGAACGTTAAACTTCTATTTTCAATTTTACTCCATTCCTTTCCGTTCATTGACCTATTCATATTTCATTACTAGTTATTGGATTTATGATTTGCTACGCTAGATTCAGCACGATATATAAGCATTGAAACCCAACTTCAAGGTGCAGAACAATGCTGATATTACTTACGTCAAAGGGAGCAAATAAGTCTCTCACATATCATTTTTCTGAGACAAAAATTGTCATTTCCTCTATGTATCTTCATTTCCTGAGCTCACCCGAAATACCTTCAACACCGTAACTACTTGGTGACCTACCAGTGGTGACAAAGAGCCCTTTAAACCTATCATTCGAATCTGCTATGGCCTGTAGATTAAGCTTCATAGAAGAGAGGGTCGCACGAGCTTCAAACTTCTGGGTGAGGGCTAACCAATGTGAAAACGTCGATAGACAACGTTTAAGGGATACGAATAGCCATTGCAAAACGCAAGTACAAGTTTGTAAAACGTTATACAGAAGGCTCAAGAACCAATTAGTAGAATAAATTATATTACATCATATTGCAAGTTTTTTTAAATCCTCTTAATCGATGCACAGGTATTCCCCAAAAAATTAAGAGCAAGATTATTAAGTAGTTTGTGACATCCTAACCACGAAAAAGGTGTTCCAAAGCGAGGAAGGGAGAAGGAACCACTTAGTCTGGACTGGGAATCTTTGCACGAGGTGTGTTCCCACATAAGATTCTCAACGCATAAGAACAGTAAGATAAGAAAGAAGTTTGTGAAATCAGATAGAAGTTGAAAAATAAGGTAGAACGCTCTGAAAAACAGGACAAGAGGGAAACGAAAAAAATGGTTCCGTGATAAAACGAAAAAACTTTTCTATTTAAACAAAAATGAGCCCTAATTAATTAACTTTCATCTCTGGAGCTCACACCTTCATCCTGGGTGCGCTCCCTATCACAGAGGCAATGGTAGCATCCCTCCTGAGAGGGGCACATCAGTCGCACATGATGCACTCTAATCGGGATAAGAGGCAGCTCATCAATGCGAGACCGTTTTCTCATGTAAAAAAGCGGCAGCACATTGATTGGCCAAAGTAACGTCAACGCGCGTGTATAGCTGTGGAAGGACTGAACGCACCTTTGCGTTGTGAATGCATTCACTCCCAGAATGTCGATCCGAGTAGGAAGGCTATCGTTATTGCTGTTCAAAAGTTGCAGTAGTTGCCATCCACCACAGATGCTTTTGTGCTCATCCGTGTCTGATCTGACTTAAGGAGGTCACTTCGGGTCAAATTTGACCCGCGCGGGTTACATAGGTCTAATATTTTTTTGGTGAAAAATGATCCTTAGGTGATGGGTTATTGTGCCTTGAAATTTTATGACGCTACGGACGCTAGAACTCTTCCCCCCCCAGGGGGGTCCAAAGGGGGCCAGAAATCGTCAAAATTTGATTAAGTTTTTTTTTGTTGGAAAAGGATCCTTGGGCGATGGATTATTGTGTCCTAATATTTTGTGTGTCCTAATATTTTTGTCCTAAAAATAGAACATAGAAACAGCATTCATGAACAGAAATTGTCCATGATTTTACAATTCAAGAAATATATTGTTGTTTTTGGCTCCTCCCAAAAAATCATTTAGCATTCAAAACATTATAAGTCAGTGAGTTTTTATGCTAGAACAAAAGCAAAAACAGTTTTAGAAGCCTTGGAACATTTCTAACAATAATACGGTGGCAAACTTGCAAATTGGAAAAAAAAATTCATCAAGCTCAAAACCCAAAATTAGTGTATATGCTAACTATTGATCAAATATGGCACATAAAAAAACGAAAAGTTACGAATGTAAAAATTTTTTACCGCACTTTTGTTAGAAATGCTCCAAGAATTCTAAAACTGTTTTTGGTTTTGTTGCAGCATGAAAACTCAATGACTTCTATTCTTTCGAAATATCCATAAAAATGTACCAAAAAACTAATATTTCGTAGTTTTCAAAAAAGTAAGGCCTAAATCTAAAAAGTTACATGAGTAAAAAAAATAACTCTCAACAAATACAGATACAGGCTAAATTTCAAACGAATCGGATGAAAAAATTTAAAATCTTGAAGTGACCCCTTAAGTTTAGTTTCAGTCTGCAGTGTGAGCGCTGAGATGTTTTTATTATTTTAACACGTTGACAAAGTTTCCGCGGTCGCAACGGTAAGTCGAGTTCGGTTGTAAGTAGCAGAATTGAAAAACCGACTACACAGCTCTAATACACTCCTATCATTTTTTATACGTGCGAAAAATGTAATTGCTCAATATTTTGCCCCGCTACCATAATTTCTTTAAAAAAGATTGCGAAATAATTAATTTACCATTTAATCATACCAGTGCGGGAAAAAAACAATTTACCTAACGGTACACATATGTCCTAATACGTGGTCAACGAGAGAAGTTAAAATTTTGATAATTCGTCACTAAGCTATTATGATTGGGCAGACTTCTATGAAGTCAAGTGGATTATGCATTAAGTCCTCAAAATTGAACCGCTTCGCATCGAGAAGATTAGATATTAATTTGGGCCTCTCTAACCGTCACAAAAGCGTTCCAAAGAGAGGAGGAGGAAGGCGCCATTTGCTATGGACTTGAGGAAACGTGGAATTTATGCACAAGGTGCATAGAAACAGTAAGTTGAGAAAGAAGTTTATGAAACAAGATAAAAATTGAAGAAACAAAGAACAGGTGCTGAAAAACAGGACAGCTGTGAACCGAAAAAAGATGGTCCTTAACAAAAAAAAAATTTCAGACAAAAAATTAGCCAACCTACCTCTCAGCTCGGGACCTCGCATTTTCCCCCTGGGAGTGCAAATTCCCATAGATACAAGAGTTTGTCCCCCTGAGGAGGTTTTCGCAACAACTGGAACAAATTAAATTCATACTACACTAAGAAGCAGTTTCATACTACACTAAAAAGGAACTTTGTCCAACACATTTATTCTTTAGCACGTTGACTGCGATGGATTAAACTGAAGTTCAAAATTCAACTCAAAGATAAAGTTAAGAGTTATTACCAATTTAATAAACACCAACCATTATAACTAGGTCATTTACTAATTTCGAAAGATTAAACATTTTTTAACGACCCATCGATGGGTCGTATCGCAAGCTACGCGTTAACACTTAGGTTGCGACGCTAGCCGCCGGCGTACACGAAGGCAATTTCTATAATGCTGCTGACCGACCAGTAGTAACAAAGCCAATTTTTATTAATACTTCATCAAAACTAAATGAAGGCATGATCCAATCAATGTTCATTATTTTCAACATTGCTTCCTACAATTAACTTGAATTTGATTTAAACATTAAACTTCAGTTTTACCTACAGCTGTGAAGGTGTAAAAAAAACGAGGTCATCTCGAAAAACAAGACTGCGTCACAGGCTCGGCTGCAAACTAAACAGAGCCTCAACAGACGCAGGCACGAGCTGCAGCGATATTTATGGGGTGACTTTAAGCGAACTTCCAGAATGTGATCATTTATCACTGCTTTCGCGTCATTTGCTATGAAATTGGAGCCTGAAAAAAATGGGATCTATTTTCAAAGATTGGGCTTCAAATTCACCAATTTATGAAAAATTATTTAATGGGGGACAGTGTTTTTGAGGTTCTGGAAATTTTTAAACATGAATGAATTCAGAAAATCAAGATTAGTTTTAGTGACTCGTATAGCGATTTATTGGGTTGAGTTAAATTCCATACCCTAACAGAAGTCGCTCTGAGTTGCCAAGTCAGAAATTTAGATCCAAAATCAGCTGGAAATCATAACACGTGAACAAATGCAACTTAGACGTCAACAAAATGCACCCTAAATGAACAGGAACAAAATGTAATGTGATTCTGTACATTGTGCGCAAACGCCAACAAGGAGACCCGTTCCCTTGTCAAAAAAACTCCAAAATGCGAGCGCGACTATATGCAGCTCGAGCCCATATTTTGCCTGGAAACAGACAACCCGATTCCATTCAGTGATAAACGATGCATGAGCTGGACGAGCACGAAATCCGTTCAGACTGATGCGATTCCATTAATTACATCCAAAGTTTACGGAAAAAAGTCACTCGGACATTTGATGTTGCAACACGTACAGCTATGGAGTGAGGCCTGAAATGAACGCTTCTATCTGTGCAGTGTGATTGAGTGCGCTTATTTCCTCGTATGAGGAGAGCATCTCATCACTGGCATAAATATTACTTCGCAGTACAAGCTGGAATATTCTCTTTCTATCCTACCTGCCGTTGCTGAGGTACTGACAGCATCATAAATTGAAGAGGACGTAATGGAAAGAAATGCAGCGCGACAGTTCTACCAGTCTTTGCAATCCTATTTATTAGGCGGGACGCTGAATGCAGATCAAAACCACCAGCGTGGCAACTAACTCAGCAGCTCGAATAAAACTTTCGCCGACATGTAAGGGTTCCCCTAGACAAGGTAGCTTGGCCAGATAGGCGTTCACTTTTCTTCCCACAACACGCAAAGTAAACAGGTTTACCACACGAACATCAGTGGCGGGAAAAAGAATGCTGCAGCATGTGCGTCTACAACACGCGGATCATGTCACATTAGAATAAAAGAAAAGCGCCTTCAAAAAACACCCATGAGAGTTGTCGCACAAACACAAATGTCAGCAGGAAATGCGTGAAGTCTTCTTAAAGCTGCATAAGTGAAAATTTGCTAATGTGTGGTGTGTTGAACCTTGGTGTTCTTTCGCTGTTTTATAAGAGTGCAGAATTAAAGAGATTATTAGATTAGATTATTAGTTAGTTTAAGCCTCCCTATAAGCAAAGAAGGCGATCCAAAGAGAGGAAGGAAGAAGGCACCATTTAGTGTGGAGTTAAGGAAACGCGGAATCTATGCAGAAAGGGCATAGAAACAGTAAGATGAGAACGAAGTTCATGCAACAAGATCAAAGTTGAAGGAGAAAGTAGCAGGTGCTGAAGAAAAAAGGACAGCAGTGAACCGAAAAAAGATGGTTCTTTACATAACAAAAGCATTTCATTTCAACAAAAAGAAGGCCTACCTAACTCTCAGCTCGGGCCCTTACATTGTCCCCCTCGGAGTGCTAATTCCCATAGATACAATATTTGTATCCCTCTGAGGGGGTAGAATTATAGAAGAGAAATATTCCATGACAACGCAAATCGAAGTGCGTTAGGAGGGCTAATGCATGAGTACAAAATGAAAAAATTATACATTGAAAGGCGTAGTCAGAGATTAGATAATTCGATTATAAGTTAGTTAAAGCTTCCCAAACCACAACAAGGATGTTCCTAAGGGAAGGCAAAGATCCCTATTTAGTATAGAACATTGGGTACGGAAAATGGTTACAGAAGGAGTGTCCCAGCACCCTGAGCACTGAAAAGCAAGATTGAAAGAAGTTTGTGAAAAAAACTGAAGAAACAATTATCAAGCCAGAAAGTAAGTAATGTCGTTTTTGTCCAACACATTTATTTCATCTGAAACATTCAAATAACGGCCTTTCCAATCTTTGCAATAATTTACATTTTCTATGACTTCTGTCCAACAATCAACTAGCCTCTTGATGCCTTCTTCAAAAGAATTCTCTGATTTTGAGAGAAAAACCAATTCAAGTAATTTTTTAGTTGGTCGTCATTTTCAAAAATTTTATTGCCTAAGGGATTCTGCAACGATCGGAAAAGATGGTAGTCGGATGGAGCTATATCAGGTGAATAAGGCGGATGAGGCTAAACTTCCTAATTGAAACTTGTGAACTTTTCCTGAGTGACTATTGCTGTGTGCGGTCTCGTGTTATCATGCTGCTGCACTACACCCTACACTCTGTATTCAAGTTTTGAAATTTTTCCTAACTTGTGACAGCATGAAATGATTGTGCTATGGGTTGTGTTGATTGCTGACCCAATTCTCTGCTGGTTATCTTTGAATTGGTCTCCACAGCATCTTTAATGGCGTTTTCATCAATTGATTTTCGCCTTCCCGAACGTGGCCGAATTTTGTAAACCACCGTTGACATTTCCGATCATTCAGAACATTCATCCCATAGACAGTTCCCATATTCTGTGTAGCTTCTGCAGCTGAGTTTCCTTTTTTGAACTCGTAGAGCCTGCAGTGTCTCAGATGCTCCTCACTAATTTCCATTTTTTGAAGGCTGGGACACTTAAATTTAAAATTTTCTCATTAATTACTATATCTGACAGGCAAACCAAGATATTAAGACACAAATTTATCAAAAAAATCTATAACTGTATACAACTTCAGGAGGCTGCAAAGTGATGAAGTGAACAAACATTACTTTCTTTCCAATTGATAATAAAGGTATAAAAAATGGAAAGAAGTAAACAAAAAAGATGATTCGTCACCAAACAAAAAAAAACTTAGCCGTCTCAACAAAATGAAGGACTGCCTAGCCTTCAGTGTGGGACCTCGCAACATCCTCACGGGTGCGCTACTTCCAGCAGATGAAATAGAGATTTCCTCCTGAAAGGAGATGAAGTCAGAAATTCGCAAAAGACACAGAAGAAAGAGAGAGACCAGTTCAGGAGCGTGTTTGACGTGTGGGGGTTTCAGCCTTCCTAACCCCAATAAAGATGTTCAAAGAGAGGAAAGATGAAGGCACTTTTCAGTATGGCGATATGGAAACGAAAAATCTATGCAACAGGTGTGATCCCACACAAGATCCCTTGAGCATAGAAACAGTGAATTGTGTAGGAAGACTACTAAACAAAATAAAAGGTCGCGAACAAAGTATTAGGTGCTTGAAATCAGGTTTGCATCGAACCGAAAAATGATGTTGTGTAAGAAAACAAAATAATATTCCATTTCTACCAAAAAAACTTACCTAACCATCTCGGGCGACACGTTTATTTGAGAGTGCTAATTCCCAAAGATAGTGAAGTTGTATCCTCCTGACGAGTGCGCGTATACATGATTACCTTTATCACTCCGTATTTAGTGCCAACAGAACCACTTTAAACAAAACGCATGCTATTTAGCTGTTGCGAAAAGTTTCCTCACATTGCAAACGTTCCACAGCAACTTAATTATTTGGTTTTAATCGTGCTTGCAGAAGACAAGGCTGACAACCACGGAGAGGTTATCCTGAAATCATGACGCACAGAAAAATCTGTACAGAACGCGCATGCGTGAGCAGCAACGACAAAATAAACGCGGAGTTTTATGGAAGCTGGTTACTGGCGCAAGCCAGATCAATCTGAGGACGCGTCTAGCCGGAAAAGTGGGAGTGCGAGAGCGAAGAACAGGGCAACGCAGGGGAGGTGGGCTGGTGGTCGGTCTCGGCACTCGACAGGGCGGAGATGAGGTCCCTTGGACGAGTTGAAATATGCTCCACCGACTCTCGACACCTCTTCAAAGTGAGGTGCAAAGGTATAATGATCAAAACAATATCGAAGGGTGCTGAAAAAATTATTATTAAACCACGAAGGCAATTCCAGGTAAAGTTAAATTAGGAGCTTCCATAGGCTGCTTCCCAAGGATTTAAAGGAATTTTTCAGATGTCAGACTTTTTACGGGTTAAAATGTTCAATTCAGGGCATTAACCACTTTCCGCTTTGTAAAAAAAATAAATACTGAAATTCTCTGCGTGTTTAATTCAGAGAAAGTTTTAATGGAGTAACACGCTGGTTGAGAACTGCAAGAAACTGTAGCGCATAAGCTTCTCGTCGTTTACTTTTGCGATAGAGCTCTTAAATTTTGACATTTCCATAAATGAAATATAATATCATTTCATCCTATTTTCACACGTTGCATGCCAGCCACAAACACCACAACATCAATAAAACACTAGTTGCATCACAAAACCAATAGTTGAAAGCCTCACATGGCTGACACCCTTCACACGCACACACATAGAAGTGCTCCTGCGAATTGCAACCCAATGCCATTCTGAGGTGAAACCAAATGCACTGATAACAAAAAAGAATGATCAAGTGAGCAGCCTAAGCTTAATATACCCGTTTCCGAATACCATTGTAAAGCTTCATCGTTCCATATCTTGTTACACAGTTTATATCAATGCTTCTGAAAATAGTTTTTGCTCTATGAATTCTTAGATTAAACATAATGAAATTTACAGAAGCATCCACTTCCAGTTGAACTTCAAAATAAAAGTCAACTAACTGAGTGACATTCAGTGTTCCTTTTTAAACGTGACTGATTGAAATTCAATGTTTTTTTTCATTGTTTAATTCATTGAATATAAAGTAAATAATTAATACATAGAAAGCGCCCTATGATCAACTGTTCGGTTTTCTCAACGGAAGAACAGCTGAAACAGAATCGCTTCATAGTTTCATGATTCTTACATCATTAACACAGATACAGTGACCAGCGGAGCACATCCAAGCAGTGAGCAGTCATCACAAATGCATGAGGCACGACATTCATTAAAGGGCTTTAGAATTGCTAGCCTGATGTCACTTATTCTGAAGGAAACTTTTGCAGCGCAGTTGTTCACAGCATAATAAATGCTCCTCGCGGCTCTCTCAGACATGACACGAAACGCATTACTCTGCTAGGTATCTAGTAGCTAAAAAGAAATACAAGTGTAACTGTAGTCATGAGTCCATTTAACCTTCAGGTGACCTAAAGCATGTTAGGAAAATAGTGCGAAGATTTTGGGCTTGGCTGTGAAGGAGAAAAACTGTTTACGGCGATGGGGAGAAGCTGTTTTAAAATAGGACAGTTCGGAGCAGTTACAAATGTAGAAGAGTGAGGAAGATTGAAAGTGGCTATAAACAGGGGGCTGTAAGTAACCAGATCTGTCACCCGTTCCAATTACGAACTCAGCCCTGCATGAACAAAAGCGTGGCTCTTATGCACAGAACGCAGGGTAGAGATGGAAAGTATTAATTCACATCGCTGAGAAAACCTCCTGTTTTTCGTTTCTTTCTTTAAGCAGTGCAGTTAGGTCCTTACTTCAACTACCAGCGAATATATCTAATTGAAAAGATTAGTTATCTTTAAATTACACGATGGGAAACAGAAGACTAAGACATTATTATGAAAATATTTAGAGCCACGGTAAATATGATACCGCCTAGACCGTGGCTTGAAGAAGATCTGACATTTTTCATACAAAAAGATTAAGAAAAAGAATTAGTGCAGCCTATCTCGCTACGAAAATAATGATCCGACAAAATTCGTGCTTTGCCAACGAGAACGTGAATGATGTCGCAGTTCCGACAGCAGTAAAAGATTGTTCCGATTATCTGGTTATCAACGCAGAGCAGCAGTTCGATGCTGGCGAACGAATTTGAGTGGCCAGCGCACCAGCGGCGGGGCATCTGATGTTCCTCAGGCGCGTACCATCAGCAGCGGTGATCGTATGCGATGATAATTTGGAGTACGCGAACTGAGCAGAATGTTTAATTTCATTTATAGCAGGTGAAGTTAGAGTTGCAGAATGGAGTGTTTTTTGGGAAAATCATAGACTGATATAATTCAACGAAACATATAAAGAAACGGGAGATAATTGATTAGATAGAATTTTAAGTTAGCTTAAATCTCTCTAACCATAATAAAGGGGTTTCCAAGCGAGAAAGGAGGAAGGCAACGTCTAGCATAGAATTAACACGTCTTCGAAGTGGTTCATATGCGTACCACTAGGTAAATTGTTCATTTACGTACCGGAATATAAAAATAACATTTAAGCTATTTTGCTACCTTTTCTGAAAAAATCTATGAGTTAAAGGTAACACATTATGGTTCAATTGTATTCTATACACTTTTAAAAAAGGGTAAAAATGTATCAGAGCAGAAAAGCCGGTTTTTCAAAACGACTTCTTCTAGCCTAACCAAACTGATGGTAAGCAACCGCACAATCGAAGTCAACGTGTTAAGGGAAGTGGAAATCTATGCACATGTTCTGTGCCTGCCCCCAAATCATTGACAGACCAAGATTTAAAAAAAGTTTGTGAGGCATGATGAAAGTAGAAGATTAAAGTAATGGGCGCTGAAAAAAAAGGGCAGAGATGAACCGAAAAAATAATCCGTAGGAAAACAAAAAACTTTTTTCTTTCAACAAAAGAGAGGCCTTCGAAACTTCCAGCTCGAAACCTCGCATTTTTCCTCTCGCAGCGCTAATTCCCTCAGATAGAATAGTTGTCTCCCCCTCAGGGAATAAAGGAGGTAAATGAACGGGCGGATAACGAGCAGAGGAAATATAACATGAGAGTATAAAAGGAAATCAAAGTAATACGCTAAGGCATAATATTAAGAAGTAAAAATAAGAGAGGAAACTGAGATAAACGACACAAAGCACACTCGGTTGAGAAATTTTCTGAGCGATGACAGAATTTACAAAAAGAGATTTAACGGAAAGATTAATTTGAAAACTAGTGTAATATTAGAGCATGTTAGATAGAATCGGTTCTAGTCCAAAATGTACATTAGACAATTCCAAATATACCCAAAATGTACATTAGACAGGCAATGAAAAAGGAAGTGAAACTATATAAATACAATGAATCGGGAAAAAGTGAACCAACAAGACTAGCAGTAGTGAAAAGTGAAAAAATTGAAGCAAAGAGATAAAATCTGAAGTGAAAAAGTTGTACAGAACAATCAAAGCGCGTAAACAGCTTGATCTACGTGCGATATACATGAAGCTCTTGTGTGTTCATGTTTTAAATATTTTAAAGAAATAGTGAAGACAGCAATCTCTATTGAATGCACGCACGATCATTCACACGTTATGTGCGGCGGGTTCAACTTGAGTTCAAAATTCAGATGGAATTAGAGCTAATTTTAGAGATTAAGTTTCAAAAAGACGAGCATTCAAAAACTCGTGCCTTCATTTAGTTTTCATCAAGTATTAATGAAAATTGTGTTAGTGACTACTGGTCAGTCAGCAGTATTAAGAAAATCCCTTGACCCAGTGACCACCGGTGGCCACGTCGCACTGTAAGTGTTAGAAGAGCACAAACGAATAGAAGACGCAACAAAGGGGACCCGCCCCTCAGAAGAGCAGGTCTGAGAGGGCAGGAGACGCCAAATCCCCGGGCAGGATAAGGAAACNCGAGTGCATCAGTTACGGGAACTATGCGAGCGTCCCTGCGGCGGCTGTGTGGTCGCCTCTCTGCTGACTCAATTTAGACCGCAGCGTGGGAGATACGAGAAGAACGCGTGTTATTCTCGCTGTGCACTAGTTTTTCTCTAGCAATCAAGATTAAATGTAAACGAACATTGGCGTGGTTGCCTCTTTGGCGCGTCAATTTAGACCGCAGCGCTGAGAAATACGTGGGAGAAACAAGAAAGCCGCGCGTTATCCACGCAGTGCACTATAGTTTTTCTCTAGCAATCAAGATTATATGTGAACGAACGTCGGCTGTGTGGTCAGCTATTTGACGCGTCAACTCAGAACGCAGCTCTGAGATTGATTGATTATAAGGAAGTTTTAGCCTCCCTTTACCACAACAAAGATGTTAAAAGAAAGGAAGGATGACGGCGCCATTTAGTATGGAGTAACGCGCAATCTACGCACAAGGTGCATAAAAACAGTAAACTAAGAAAGAAGTTCATGAAACAAGAAAAAAGTTGAAGAAGAAAGTAGTGGGTGCTGAAAAACAGGACAGCAGTGAACCAAAAAATGTCGGTTCGTAACTAAGCAAAAAAACCTATTCCATTTCAACAAAAAGAAGGCCACCTAACCTCTAGCTCGTGACCTCACATAATTCTCCTGGGAGCGTTAATTCCCATAGATACGACAGTTGTATCCCCTGAGGGGAGGCAACGCTGAAAAAACGTGAAAAAATAAGAAAAACGTGCGTTATTCGTGCTCTCGTTTTTCTCGCGACATTTAAGATCAAGTGTGAATGAGCATCGGCTGTGTGGTCGCCTCTTTAGTGCGTCAATTTAGACGGCACTGAGAAGCATGTGAGGGGCATGAGAAGCAAGTGTCTTACTAACGTCGCGAATAGATTTGCTCACAACAAGATTATAAGATTAAGTTCGTTTAAACCTCCTTAACGAAGGTGTTCCAGTGAGAAGAAGAATGAAAGCATCATTTAGCATGGAGTTAATGAACGCAGAATCCATGCACAAAGTGTGTTCCCACACGAAATTCCTCGCGCATAAAAACAGTTAAATTGAGAACAGAAGCTGCAGTATAGAGCAAGATGAAAGTCAAAGAATAAAGTCAGTGGGGAGAAAAACATTACATAATGAACTTAAAACAGTTAGTCCTTAACAAAGTAAAACAAACAAATTCATTTAAAAAAAACGTTACCTACCGACCAGTTCAGGACCTCACAGTTTTTTCTTGGTAGTGCTAATTCTTATGATTACAATAGTTGGATCCCACTGAGGATCTTGCTCGCTACATTTAACAAGCGGGAGACAATGTGAACTAACGCGGTCAAAGAGCGCGAAAGGGGAACGACGTATATCACCAAACTTCACATGTTAAATGTCTTCCAAATCGCAGCTCCACAGAATCCGAGAACAATTACGCAGTGCAGTGGAATTACTGTCACGAATGAAGCAGGTCGCTCCTGTGGAATTGCCGCAATTCTGCATAATTTAGGTGAGGTTATTAAAACTTCACCACGGCTCCATTTTATCTGCCCGAGCTTTCACTGGGCTTTTGTTACAAGCGTTGCCAAGTTTTGGCGACTCGCTCCTTCGAAAATTCTTAGCGGACGAGATCCGTAACCTAAAATAAAATAAAAAGTTCACTGGAAGTTTTAATAGCTCGCTACAAAATGAACTCTGGACGTATCATATTCATGAAACTAGGCTCGCCGCATTCCTACGATAAAACTGCGAGCATTTCAACGCTCATTTTAATGTTACCACGTCGAGCACTCAAAAAAAATTAACCAAAAGGTGCACACTTACGTGAAAAATGCCAACACATTGTTGTAAAAAATTTCTAATAAGATTTCTTGCATTCCAGAATAACTAAGCCCACAAACTACGAGTCACTAACATTTTCCCACAACAACCAAGTGCTTGTTTTTTAAATTTTGAATGGATGCTTATTTGACTTGAAGGTGTTGGAAAGTATAAGCCCCGTTTTTTTAACGGCCCAATGCGAATGGCACATGAATGAAAGAAAGCAACTCTCGTGCAATCGGTCACAGTTGAACAAACGCGTTTGCGTGTGCGAAGCAAATCAAATTTGAAAAAAATTGCTCACATCGGGACGCACTTGGAAAGCTCTGAAAAATACTTCGACCCTCACTAAGAGAGCATTTCAGCATTACCGACTGGAAANCTTTTGTTACAAGCGTTGCCAAGTTTTGGCGACTCGCTCCTTCGAAAATTCTTAGCGGACGAGATCCATAACCTAAAATAAAATGAAAAGTTCACTGGAAGTTTTAATAGCTCGCTACAAAATGAACTCTGGACGTATCATATTCATGAAACTAGGCTCGCCGCATTCCTACGATAAGACTGCGAGCATATCAACGCTCATTTTAATATTACCACGTCGAGCACTCAAAAAAAATTAACCAAAAGGTGCACACTTACGTGAAAAATGCCAACACATTGTTGTAAAAAATTTGTAGTAAGATTTCTTGCATTCCAGAATAACTAAGCCCACAAACTGCGAGTCACTAACATTTTCCCACAACAACCAAGTGCTTGTTTTTTAAATTTTGAATGGAAGCTTATTTGGCTCGAAGGTGTTGGAAAATATAAGCCCCGTTTTTTTAACTGCCAATGCGAATGCCACATGAATGAAAGAAAGCAACTCTTGTGCAATCGGTTACAGTTGAACAAACGCGTTTGCGTGTGCGAAGCAAATCAAATTTGAAAAAAATTGCTCACATCGGGACGCACTTGGAAAGCTCTGAAAAATACTTCGACCGTCACTAAGAGAGCATTTCAGCATTACCGACTGGAAAGCTGACGAAGACGGCATCGAAGACACGATTTCCTGGCGTGGGCGGTTGCTTTCTCGACGCATCGACCAGTTCAAGGCACAGAATGGAAATCCAATTTTGGCATTTTGAAAACAAAACATTGGTCCATGACCTTCAAGGATTTCGAAATGAAAGAGCATTAGTGGATGAGAGAAGCAAATCCATTTTTATACTCGAATTTCTTTTAAAAATGAATCAATTCACCAAATCAATTCCCAGGGAAAGTTGTCACTAACCATGAAGCAATCTTTACGAGTTGCGTCGATTGCATCAAATCGGGGAATTACCGAGCTCGGAGTTTGATGTTGCAGTTTAGCGCTCGTGTTGACTCAAATGCGCTCGCGAGCACCGCTTATAATTCACATGTGAACTGTGAGTGACGCCCCAGTACGGGACGAGTAATTGCTTAATTTGCCAATTTAGGATTGGTGCTAATGTGGAGTTAGCGTTAAAAGCCAGTAATTCGATTCCGGGCAGCGCACAACGAGCCCAATATTAATAGTCACGCACCTAAAGCCATGAATTCTTTATTGTGTTGTTTACCCCAGTGGCGGAGCTCAGTGATGCTGTTCCTGTTAAAATTTTGACAGGTTATATCAGCGTTTTAATTTGAATTTAAATTATTTCGGAGAAAAGTTTCCGTACTTTATGTTTATTGTTGTCTCTGAATTGCGAGTATTATTAATGGAAAAACACCGCTGCGGATAGAGTTGGAGCAAAAATTTAATTTTTATGATTTATGGAGAAATGTTCAAACTCCGAAATTCATGTTCAATATACATTACAAAAACTGGCTACAGAAGCATCGCCAAATCGACGTGCGGAAAAAAACACCTACCCTAGCCTGCATCTTATAAAACAGAATCTATCACTTCTACACGATCTTCGGTTGCCAAAAAAAAAACGGCCTTTCGAATGAGCAATTCCAAAGCCATTTGGATCACCCAAGAATTTGGAATTCAATTAGCAACCTGTTTCTGTTTCGAAGAGGAGAGCCAAATTTGAGAAAAGGCTTCCGATGTTGAAGAGGCCTGGAGTCCATCATGAGCTCCGTCTTGCTGAGTCGGCAGATGTGGGGTCACGGCAGCGACGCCAGAAGGCAAAGCAGGCAATCTGACGGGCACGCAGATTGCGCACGGAAGATGAAACAAAATGCCTCATGTGGAAGAGAAATTTCGTCGTTGACGCTGAATTAATGGCGCAGAATTGATTTACCGAAATTATGTACCTACAGTGCATCGTCTTAGGAAAAATAGGTGACATCGCGCTGTGTAAAGATTTCCCGAAGAATTTTTTTGTGAAACATCCATGAACGAATTTTTTTTCTCCTTTGGAAGACACATATCGGTTGCATCCCAAGAAGAAACATCTTCTCGCAACGCGATGCTCCAAAACAAGTTCCTACTCAGTTAAACTGCCTTTTTTCTTGCTCAATTTGTCAGTTTCACACAATTAATATTCTATCCTAAACAATATTTCGCCTTCAAAGGCGAGCGTAATTGAAGCTAGCACACACAAATCAAAGGGCGCGGTCAAACGAAAGACGTTGTACAGGAAGTAATATCTAAATTCAATTACAATAACACAATTGAATAAAACACACTTCAATCAACTCAAAGTTACCAAGACTTCTAGAGTTTTCAACACAACATCCCTGCTTCCGTACACCACACACCACCGCATTATAATCTACGAGCGTTTCAACACTGAGAAAAATTTCGTCCCAAATCGTCATAGTTTTGTGTATCAATTAGTCACAAAATCGACAGTGTCATCTAAATAAAACAAGTGTGTCATCTAAATAAACAATAATTGAGGCACTGTGACGCACTTGTGATTGTAACAGTGGCTCAGTTAATGTAATCAATAATTGAAACGTTTAGTGAGCCAACCATGACGCACTATTGCACAAGTCATAACTATCTGGTCCGTTTTAGCCTCTCAGACTGGCCTTTGAATTTACGATTATACGTGTTGCCTGACAATACCAAAGAATTTTAAAAATACAACAAATACCTCAAGGTCTCATAAGAGACTTTTACATCCTTCGCAAATTCCATAAACCACTAATTTTTCAACGAGAAATTTATGAAACGAAGACATTATTTTCTTGATTACTTGAACAAATTTAAAAATTACTCCTTGCAACCGCTTGACGCACCCAAGTGTGTTAAAATTTCACAGAGTGAAACCTTCATGAAACTCCATACGTATTATGAAGGTGTTCACTTACACCTCACACAAATGGGCTTTTTTGAGACCTCACACACAAAAACATTGATTGTTTAAACAGCTAACTGAGCGCATGTTTTCCCATGTAAGTATAAAAAGCATGTATTTTATAATATAGCACCTGCTCCACCACTTAAAGGAGTATATTTATTTCACCACTAGTCTTCCTCCCTCTCCTTGATCACAAAAATAACGCCTACTGGTACCCGTTCCGAAGCAAAATCCCTATTATGGTGCGAGCGACATCTTTATGTTCTAATGAAACTCTTTTTTAATCCTTAAATAATCCTATAACTTTTCCAAAGCTCCCTCTTACCATTGAAGTTGCTACACAACTCAAAGCTTTGATTGCTCACCTGCTATTGTAGTTGCACAATTCTTGCTTCAAAGTTTTCTCTCATCCAAGAACTGCAACGTGATCTAATATTGTTACATAGGCATGGAAACAATCCCAAAATAGGAACGCTCCGTAAAACCAGCAACCCGTGGGCGGCTCAGAGCACAATTTCAGAAAAAAAGCCGAATACTCAGATAAAATGTAATATGTTGTCACACCTGAAGTGCGACAGTGATAGGTTATATCCTTCGTTACGAAGATCATTTACTCATGTCCGTGTACTTACTTAAGAGCCCCTTTATTCTCGAATAATATCTGTAACTAAAATTTGTGACCACACAGGGTAAATTACAAAAGTTGTGATTTTTTGCGCGAGTACAAATTTAGTCACTCTGCCAGAGAAACTGACCACTGGAAACTGAAATGCATTTGTACTAAATCGTATCACTTGGTATTACATCTTTGATAGGACTATAGAGCACGACAATGATTAGATACAGAAGAGCGAACTAACCATTGCCCAAAAACTATCATTGTATACCATAAACGTTAATGATCATGAAGATATGGCTCTACAGAAAAGGTTATTAATCATCCAATTTTGAAGCAAAGAGACGGTAACGGATACTTGGTTTAGGCAGAAACTTATTTCCACGAGTCGTGCACCACGACAGAAAGCATCCCCAAACGTCTCACGCTGCAGTACAAAGGTTATAAAGTCTGAATGAGACTTTGCATTATTCCCCTTTCAAGTCTTCAACTGACTAGAGTTCATTTAAACATATTCCAAGTTTTCCTTACACAACAATGTATTCGTAAATAGAGTACAGTTAATTTGGAGTGTACTATGACAAAAGTAAAGGAAGATCCTTTGAAGATAGAATACCTCGCATTTTGTTCCACGAACCTTGTCAGTTCTCGAATACTATTGAAAAATGTCATTTTCCACCATTGAAATACAACATCACGTGTTTGACAACTCAAATACAACGCAATCATTACAAGCAGAAACAAACTTCACTAGCAACTCAGCCAAGAGAGCAGACATAATTATATTCTGCATTACTTAGGACCCCAATTAAAAACCAAACCATCCCAGCTTCAAGCGTTACAATTCATTCATTGTAATGTGGCCTAGAGTTAAATAATGTGTCGCGTTAGCTGCTGTCTTTTACGAAATTAATTGAAGAGACTCTTCATGAAAATGACTACGTAATACTTTCAGGAGTGCAAGGGATGCGTACATAATGATACCATCAATTACAAATTCTTAGTTGATTGTCGCGCAAAAAATGGCTGAGCCAGCCACTGTGCAGCCGAAATGACGAATTAATTCGTCGTCCATTAAATAGCCATCGTACGCAGCCGGCCTCTCCCATTAAAGACGTAGTGGGCGTCTCTCACGCCGAATAAAATTTCACGCTTCAGAGAATTGAAACAAGCCTTGGATATATTGCGACTCGCGTAACTTCGAAGTCAAGAAGACGTCTTTGCTGAGATGTTTACATCAAACATTAATTTAGTACTGTTCTTCGAAACTGTTTACGATAGTTTCTCTTGAGATACGCTTTCCACTAGCCAACGACAAAAGAATTATTGTTTAAACGTTGAAATGGAATTCCATTCCGAGACGATTACGCTATCACTAATGCCTTAAGCCGAGTGTTAAGCAACTAATTACGCCATTATCACGTCATTCGTTTCAGGTCAACCCCATCCTAATTAACGTATCACTAAATAAAAGCAAGAGCAATGATAAGTACCGGAAAAGCGAACAATAAGAGAGAGAAACTTCCATTTCTCCACATGTCTAGGTAAAACTTATTTGGAGGTAGGAAATTATTTTTGTTTTCCAGCAAGCTCGACTTGTGCGCCACATTGAGGAGCTCAGCATAGATTTTCTCGTGAAGCCCGCCCGAGCAGACAGAATACGAATGCGACTGCTCTGCTAATCCGCAGCACGCGCCTCCTACGATGTGAAGGAGCTCGCAGCACAGCTACTTACTCGGTATAGCCCAACACGGGACCGCAATCTGGCTTCATAATATCCCTGAAATATTAACGTACAATTGATAAGCACAACATATTTGACGCGCTTACCACCACATAATGATCATTAATGTTTATGATGAACAATGACAGCTTTCGTGTAATGATTTGTTAGCTCTCCTGTATCTAACCAATGTCCTTCCTTGCAGTCACTCCCAATGTAATTTGTCGGTTGTTTGAACAACAAAACTGGTTTCAAGCCTCCAGGTGGGACGGCATCGATTTAATTTCTTCACTTTTTTCTGTAATGAGGTATGAATAATGAATTACAGTACAGATTCTTCATAACTTAGATTAAATTAGACGAGTTAGATTAGATAAACCTCCCACAAAATAACAAAGACAGCAAAGATAGTCCAGAAAGAGAAGTAAGGAAGGCATCATTTAGTACCGAGTTTAAAAAACGGGGAATCTACGCACAAGGTGTGTTCCCACATGCATAAAAACAGGAAGTTGAGAAAGAATTTTAAGACACAAGATTAAAATTGCAGAAGAAAGTAGTATAGGTGCTGAAAAACATGACATAAGTGAGCTGAAAAAGATGGTCTGTAACACGTAAATTATTTTATTCAATTCAAAACCTATTCTAAAAAGAAGGCCTACCTACCCTTCAGCTTAGGATCTCTTAAATTTTTCCTAATTTCCTTAAATGCAAAAATTGTGTTCCCTTGAGGAGTTCTCCATGACACAAAACAAACTTATCACAACTCAACAAAACAGCTCTTAACTCAGAACACACTGTACTTTCAAAGCCATAAAAGTCAGCACGGGAAAAATTCGATGCCGCATCACCAGCACAAATACAAACTTGCACAGCAATGTAGGTGTTTAACAATAGATCAACTCTTTAACATCAGCAACAATCACATGCATCACACAACCTCGCCACAAGCTCTTCAATGAATTTGAAGCTCCGCTTGAACATTAAAAATACCCGTAATTACAGAGCGGTAGAGCTTCACTAAACAACAGCTGATTAGCCTTCCACGTCGATGAGGGTAATATCACTGAAGAGGCCGTACGTAAAGGTGAGCTCAGGCAAGGAAATTAAAAAAGCCGGATTGGCACTCCCACACTCGAGCGAGTTCAATTCGGAAATCTTTTGAAGACCACTGCCTCAAAACGTTGCCTCAATTTGTAAGACCGCAAATCACAAACACTGCGTAAACTGCACAAATACTACGTGTGTAAACGACCTTAGCAAAAATTCCTAGAACATGCAATTTCGTGTCCTTGTAAGCACAGATCTATGTTACGTTCGGTGGTACGTCAAAATTACCTCCACTCTTCTCAGTAAAACGGCTGAAGATTATTATTCGTATGTCAGTGCACATATGCACATTGGTCTTGGGTACTGAGTTTGATCCCGATCGTGCCAGTTGCCTGATAGGTCGATTACGCGAGTCTGCTCAGCTATCAATTTGTACCAATGAGGTAGAACGAACTGTTATTTGGACGATGAAACTGTTACTGGACACCTTGAAAGACGCTGAAATACGACTTTGACTAATGAGAAAATAAAATCTATGCTTCATCTCACAAACTCATTTTTATAAACGAGTAACAAAAAATAAGTGGAACGCCGGTTAACCTCTACCGCGCATGAAGACTACGTTCAACAAGCCTGAGCAATACTTTTGGGGAACAAGCAAGACTCGATTGATGAGCCTGCACGCTTTTTCATCACAAGTCTTGGTTTGATCATCGATTAATAGAAAATCAGTTGAGAAAATGTCGATTAACGTTAGGAATGGAACTATGTTATGAAACGGGTCAATTTGATCATCACCTTTGTTTTATATAACTGCCGAGCTAAAACCAAGAGTGAACTTTACCTTTCCCAAGATAGGGGAATACAGAACCCATAACATGGATATGAGGAGATGGAACCCATTTGTATATTCATAAACGCACATTTCACCAAGCATAAACAGGGCATGAGCTCGTAGTACTAATTGTGGTACTGATGACTAATTAACTTATGGCACTGAAGACTATCTAAAAATGTACCACTTCACTTGTGGAGTTTATTGTTGACACTTATATTAACGGAAATCAAACGAAGGGAGCAAAGCTTAAGTTCTGGCAAAGTTTACTTTGTAAAGACTCACTTTTGTAACTTCTTGCTGAAGACAGCAATCTTATAATTCCAGTATAATATAAAATTGAGGTTTTGGATGACTTATGTCCTAACTAATTCATAAAGAGCATTATTTTAATGATGAAGCTCGCATTGATTTAAGTAAAGCCTTTTAGTTCTCGAGTGGCTGGTTATTAGAGTTATGACGACAAATGAGAATTCCAGCAATAATTGGTCTTCAATATAATTAGCAGGAACTCGGCTGCACTGATTTCACTCGTAAATGCGTAACAGTTTTTAAAGAGCGCGAAGAGAATTCCCCTCGCACGAAGTGCTAATCTGACAAGTCAGTTGTCACCTACTTGGGGAAAATACCCACCCAAAGGACAAAATGAGAGTGGCTTTAAGACTTTAGAGCTACCGGTCGTAATATTGAAGTTTTCCGGGACGTAAGGAAGCAGGAGAGAGAAAGGAAAAGCCATGCTTTGTTTCTTCAAAGAGCAGCATCTTTACGACCGGCACGTGAGGGTAGCTGCTGTGCCCGAGCAGCCGCACAAAACATAGCTCGTCGCCGCACTAACTCCGAACCAAAATGATGGAGGCGCATGTTCGGTGTGCTCGTGTTGGAGCAGAGCACCGTTGGGAACTTGCAGCCTGGATCTTGAGTGCAACTAAATGTGAGAAATGGAGTTATTTGAAGGAGCGCTCCAGAGAGTTTAAAGGACTTTTCTTTCATTTACCCTTTAAAATCCACATTTTTCTACTCATATTACCATTATTATAACCACCATTGTTAGACTTACTCTGGCGTCGGGTGGTGACCGACATTAGGATGAGAAAGGAGCTGCCATTCGGCAGTGAACTCCAAAAAACACATTAGAGAATAAATTCAACAAGAAATACAATATATTGAGGCTATTTTCAACAGTGGACCGAAAAGTGCCCCGAGGCAGTAAAGGGTTAAGCAACATTACATTTCATGCATGAAGGTCAAGAGCAAGACTTACCGTACCAACGCATGGCTAATAAAATTATATTTTTGAAAGATTGGTGATGTGACAAATCGGCAAACAAATGAGTAGATGTGCTCTCAGTGCTCTTGTAAATCACTGAAAACCTTTGGAAGAAATTATAAAATGTAGGCCGACATATTTCAGCTCACGCAGATTCTCCCTCTAGGTAGATGTCACCACGGTGTCTCTCGCTTCTCAAACGGGAAGACTTAGAGTTCACCTAGGAATGCCTAGCGCAAAAACAGAAATTCATCTAAACTTGAGCCCGTTCAACTCGGGACGAAGTCCGTCCCGTAACTCTGCTGCAGATTTGTTCCGCAAACAAATCGTGGGTAAATAATACAGCAGGACGTAATGGCCGAAGTTCTAGGGCCAGGCAATGTGGAATCTAAATATGAACCACCTAGTCTCTTCGAAATAGAATTTTGGTACCAGATCATTCGTTTGGAAGTAATGAAAGAACTGCGGCAATTTTTGAGGCATAATAGCGGAACACAGCTAACTTTTCTACTTTACCTTTGCTGTGAACGTAAGAAGAAGGAAATCATTTTCAATTTAGGGCATTATTTAGGTATGCTATACAAAATACACCTCAATGAACGTGCAAAAAAAAAAGGTAACGAATAAACGGATGGGAAAAATGCAAGCGGCAAACAACCCTGACAGTATCGGGTAACAAACATGAACTATTATGAGTCACAAAGATCACATACACAGCCGCGGCTCCTGCAACCTCAAGGAACAAAATTTTGGACGCTATTTTGTTGCCTTTGTAGTGCCTTATTGCAGAAATTCGAAGTAATAGCATTTCCTTTCTGTCCGCTACAAACTAATGCCAGCAATATGGCAGACATCAACGTACAGTGTTCGCAATGCTTCCAGATAGATGTCATTGGTCATTTGACAGTCCATAAGGCTCGTCATGCTCATGTTCAGTCAAAAAAGATTTCGGCTGCGTAAACAAACAAAAAAACTGCCAGCAGGAAAAGAAGAAAACACAAAAACGTTCTTGTGACAGATCGCTCGATGTAGCTGTCGTTTGGCCTCATACGGGAAACGTCAGTTTACGATGATTGCATGCATCGATCATGAATAATTTCAGGGCTATAGAAGTATCCAGAACAGAGGAGAGATGGTCTAATTTCTTCTAGCAGAAACACGATACACTTGCAGAAAGTTATCGCGCAACTTGAAGAGCTGAGCGGTGTGCTGCGTAGAGTGGGACTGTGAACCAAAATTTGGACTGCATTCGATAAACTTGCTGTAAGTCAATATAAGTTGTTGGGGCTCGAAGGATACAAGGCAACAAAACGTTGCAGCAGCCCCAGCTGCGGCTGACAATGTGAGCTCCGTATGTGAAGTAAACAACCATGCTTCTTATCTAAACTTAAGAAATGTGTGATCATTTAAATGCGTTTAAACCACAAACCAAAGGTTTTCACGACTGCAAAAAATAGTTCCCTTTAAATTTTTCTCGTTCTAATTCACCCTCATGCACACGAGAGGATTGCAAGGAGAACTCCTGCATTACCGGCTCCCCTCCTGCTGCCTCAAGGCCGCCTTCTCAAAATGGGTATTTGGTGTCATGAAATTTCAACATCTTCTCTCCCTTTGTTTTCGATTTTCACAAACCTCCCACTTAACTTTGAAAAACGGAGCACTTTTCCAGCAATCCAGTAACGAGAGTACAGAAAGTGGCAGAAATACTCACTGAATACCATCTGACGAAGTTCAGCCTCCATAGCGGGAGTCGAAATGTTCTGGTCCTTAATAGCAAAAAAAATACAAAATTTTTGGAGCAGAGGGCTTTGAGGTCCAGCAGAGGCTACAGCTCCTTCCTCAGAAAGAATTAACTCAGGGTTGGCTTCTTTTCTGAGCTATTCATCAGCTGAACTATAAGCCTAAATATATTGTACCAAACCTGTCGTTAGTGGAGATACTCGAACGAAAGCCGTTTTGAAAACTATAACTTCGAAAACACCAGAAAAATAAATTAGAATATTTTGTCATGAAACAAGTACACGGCAGCTCATTTCACTAGAACCCACTGGGGAACAATATACCCCTTTAGGTGAGTGATGTGAGCTTGCATTAATGCAACTCTGATCAAAATCCAGCGCCCTGGTAAAATGAAGAAGCCAATCTAACTTTGGTAAAGCATTCATTCGGCAGCGCTGTAGGCTCTACTGCGATGAACTTTGCGCCCAGCTCAGAGGTGGTGCTGCCTCACAGAATCCATCACTTCTCCACGCCGTAGATGATTGCTTTTTTCAGGGCTGCCTGAAGTTGCGTCGAGAAAATTGCTTGCCTAATTTATGCAAGAGAATGCATCATAGAAATGAAGTGCAGGCGTATGGGTGAACTTTTTTTATATACACAACCTTGCAAAGTAATAGAAAAACTCGTATCTGCAAAATAATTTTGGGGAGTGTTCACTTTAATGGGCTAAATAACAAGTTGGTAACTTTCGAAGACAAAAAAAGTGTACCAAGTTTACATTATTCGGAATTAATCATCACAGTTATTTTCAAGCTTCAATCCTCAAAATGCACATTACTAAACAATTCAAGTGTGCTAGTGGACTTTCAAAGTGAACTCTAAAATTGAACGTGTGTTGGACTTCATCAGCCTTAAATTATTTCTGTACAGATCAATCAAATCGACTTCCAGACTTAGCCTTGATTTGTTCGCAGCTTAAGAATTCGAAAAGAACATCAATTTGATCACTTGGGTCTTCCGTCATCCAGGAGTTCTCGGAAAAACGGGCCCCAAAAATGACGGGAACTTGTGAGGAGTTCTAGACGAACTCACAAAGACAAACGTGACGTTATTAAAAAGGTACAACAGTCGTCACCGTATTGTACGAAGGGAAAGACGAGGAAAAACCTGCACAAGAAACTTTATGGCGGAGGTAAGAGGTGTTCGAAACCTATTTGGAATTTAATGACGCACGTTTTGATCGGTGCGTTGCTCCCGAACGACCAAACATTTCCATTACGGTATTATCGCACGCGCTCGAATGAGGTACTCAACGCGTGCGGTACGGCTGTCGTCAAACGGGCGTAGTCATTTGGAGTCAAGTTAGAGGAAAAAGCTGAAGCACTTCAAAGGTTAATGGTAAAACATCACATTTACATGATTAGGAATTCACAGTTTCAGGTCAAATTCATCTGGTTTGTTTGATATTTCGTTTAGAAATTCAAATAAAAATTTTTAAGTAGTATCTGGCAAATCTGATGATGCTGAGTTCCTTTCTTGTGCATATTTAATTCCATAAAAGACTAAACTTGGCTACGTAACGTAGCTAAGTCCACTTGGAAGACCTTACGCTGTCGGTTCAACCACTGCGACGACGTAAAATGTTTCAAAATCCTGCCCAGGACGCTACATATACGCCCCATAGCTTATATACTGAATTCTGTGCATATATTTGTCCAACCATACCGATGTATGAATACATATAAGTAAAAATATATATGCCTAAAGCAGTAGATGTCACGTTACGTAAACAAAATACGTATGCAAAAATTTAAACAAACCCTTACATACGCATCACACTGAAATAATTTATCGGTAGTCTTTGTGATAGAAAAGATGAAATACTACTGCAGTTGGGATATTCATGCCGTGAAGTTTAATTATAAATACACTCAAGCGATCGCACACTCTATTCAATTATGCCTCAGATCACGCACAACCATCGCGTATCTCAAATGGTTTTTATGTTATTCAAATTTCTGAGATGAAAATCTTTTTAATTTGAACCAAAAATCCGGCACAACATGAAAAGAATAGGAATGTTCATCAATAATAAAATTCCTCTACACCAAACTGAATTATTCGTTCCATATTTCGTTAAAATACCGCGTCTTGGGCGTGTACCGCAACTGTGCGCTGCAAGCTTCATTAATATTCTTCAGTATTGGACACTATTGTATAATAAAAATGAAACGCCAAATAGTAGGTAAGAAACTGAGAAAATAGACTAGGAATTCCGAGTGCTTTTTTGCGCAGTTAAAACTCTCAATTGTTGAATCCTAATGAGACGACTTCGACCCGAACACGATCTTTACTTATCCTTCACTATCGGTGTTCATCTGGAAAAAAGCAATAATCTGATAAAGACGATTAAAATCGCAGTAATCCAAGCTGATGAGCTAAAGTTAGACCAGTTTTTAAAACAACAGTGTTTCACTCAACTCGTTTTTTTCAAACAGGCAGCTCTGGTTTGCCAATCGAAGGAATACCAGAGAGAAGAACTTAGTATCTCGGTTCAGAAGCCACGTAAGTTTTTTTTTTCCGTAGAGTTGGGACACACAAAACCTCAATTGGAGCGTCTGCTTTAATTCCTTCTCCAATACCAGGCCAGTCAAACCGAGTTTGCCGATAATTCTGAGAAAGCTTTCTTTTGAGCTGAGCTGAACACAAGAACGTTAATGGGAGCGTAGAGCTTGTATGAGAGGATTGTTCGGTCGATAATCACATGATAAATACTTTCATTAAGGGCAAAAATACGAACGATGTACCTCAAAGGTGCTTTGAAATTAAATAATTTCATTTAGAACTTTAAGCTTACCCTCGTTTTCCGTTAACCCTTGAAAATAGATTTTGCATTGAATGTATGTGTGACCTGTAAATTTTTCTACGAAAAATGCTGCTCGTTTCATTTCTTAGGGTAGAAACATGAAAATAAAACCTCAATTAACGACCAAATTTTTGATTCGAGCAAGTTACTAACGCAGCCATCGGTAAACCATTTAGTCGAAAAAGAGCATAATACCCTAGTAAAATAAGCTAATTTTTTCCTTAAATTTTATGGCATTATAATTCACAACGTTGCAGGATAACGTTACGAAATGTAACCTTACTGAGAGCTAGCAGATTGTAACATTTATCGCAAATATAATCACATTCATTGACCTTGTTTTTTCTCAAGTCAAGAGATCGTGTTCAATTAGAGAAGCAAACACACACAGCTCGACCGACTCCCGAGTTGTCGCAGCCTCTAAAATGCGCAGCAACTTGCGCGTGTCGTTTCCGAAGTTGGCGCAGGTCGTCTCCCGTCCATCTGGCGCTGAGAGCAACAGTGATTACGGCTCTGAGACGACCAAAATGAAGGTGAAGGCAGAAAATAGCAGCTTAAGTAGAGTTGGATGCCTCTCGAGAACAACGAGGGTCTTAGAAAGGCTTATTTGTCAGGCGGGCCGCCGCCTCGCCTTATCGCGCGCTAACGAACAGGGAAGAATGCATTAGCTTGTCGGGATCTGCCAACCTAATGTCACATTACTTCAACACTAACACTCGTCCTATTTCTGCACGTCTTCTTCTTCTTGATGGTCATGAACAACGTAGGGCGTAAATTACACAAAGCAAAGAAAATGGGTCGCAGAATTTCAGAATTTAGTTTTTCAAATTTGCACTGGAATGTTGTGGTTATCGCCAAACACCTCGATAACAACATCGCCAGTATCAGCATCACGGATAAAGATGTGTACGTCTGTTCACTCTATCTTTCCATCATGCATCGAAAAGATGTTAACTCGTAGGAAATTTGTCCTCGTCAGACATCAAAGCTTCTGGACGAACCGCTCCACAATCCTTCAAAAGATTTCTAAAATCACGCACATTAAATACCAAGAAAGCCGGCATCCTAGCTAACGCTCATTTCAGGAACGCCAACGCTGCCCATACTTTCGACGCCAATTACACTTTGACCGCAATTGGATAAACTTAAGTTCAATGTTTAACTCTAATTTAAGGTCAATTGTACATAATAAGCATTGTTGAAAATAGCAAACATTTTCTGGAAGGTGCCTTCATTAGCTTTAATGAAGTATTTATGGAAATTGAGTTTGTCACTACTGGTTATTCAGCATTATGAAAATCCCCTCGGCCACCGGTGTCGCACGTTGCGGTCAGAGTGTTGAGCACCTTCTCTCCTCACCCTCCGCCTACGCACGCCTCCCTTTCCTGCCAAACGGTGCAACGGTAACTCTAGGTAGCCCCTCTCGGACGCCACGTCCTTTAAAAGACTGTAACACTATACGTTTGTGCTTTAAAGCATTTCAATTTATTTCATTTTATAGAGATTCGGAGTAGTATTCGTTTTCTCAATGCATGAAATTAAACTACAGATTTTTCAATTGGTTAATCGGTAGGCATATTTCGCTCCTAACCTCGACATCATTTCACAGTTCGTCGAGTCGGAGTTCTTGCAGATTGCATCGGTTGGGCTGAAGAAGGATGGGTTCGGGTGAAGAAGCATGGCATGATTAAGCTAAAGCCACTTTAGCACGCAAGAAGTTCTTTTCATGGATCGCCTCTACTTTGAAGGGTGGTTCCGGATTAAAAGGTGGTAGATACACATTAGGGAAAGTTGGAAAAAACTAGTAGGCACTGAAACACAGGACAACGGTGAACCGAAAAAAGATTGTCCGAAGCAAAACAAAAAAATTGTTTCAACAAAATATAGCTTACCTAAGCTTCAGCTCAGGACCTCACATATTCACTCTGTGAACGCTTATACACAAAGTTACACTAGTTGTATCTCCCTAAAAAGCAATAGAAAGGTAAGGTGAGATTAAAAAGAGTTCGTAAAACAAGGTGAAAGATGAAGAATAAAGTGATAGGTGAAGAAAAGACTCTTTATTTCGGAATACCGGAGTTTGGAAACACTAGTTATGAACAGAGCGAAAACACAAGGTATTCATTCTTAAATGAGCAACCATGAGGACAATTTAACGCTGATGCGGAGCGTAAAAACAAAAATGCGCACAAATAGGTAAGATCAAAATGCAGTCATTCTAGAGGCTGCGATGTAATATTTAAATCAAAGTCGCTGCTGGGAACGCCAGCACAGCATAATTCAATAGATGTCAATTCAATTTGTTTATCAAAGCAACACGCTCCTCTGGAAAAATTTGTTTCGCAAACCAAGGGATGGCGCGTCATTTGCCAGTATGTAAAAAAAACTCTTCAAGTCCAACACTGACACTGAAATGCAAACCAACTCAAATTTTTTCTATGGATGAAAATACTTGCAACTTGGATGAGGACATTCGGGAACTTCTGAAGGATGACGTGTGTGTGAACACGCAACAGATTGTCCCATATTTGTGAGAACTCTCATTATTTGTTCACCAGTAATGCATTCGATTCAAACCTACTATTTCTACCACCCGGCACGAAAGAAAGCCCCAAGTGAACGTTCTCATCTATAAAATATCAACACGCCACTCACTAAGATCTCAAAGCACTACATTTCCTCGGAAAAACCAGCACAAGAAGAAACCAATAACGTGTTGTTTACGGGGGTGTTTTGAAGCAGCTTAGGAGCTTCTGGAAAGAAGGCAGGAGACTGGAAAGGAGGCTTAGGATTGGAACTTCATCATGGCGGGACGTAATGGAGGAACTCCAAGATAGATTATCGATATCGTAATGCATCGCTCAATTTGTCGTTGACGAATTATCCATAACATCAATTTGGATCTCAAGTGGAGCTTCCTCCCGTGGACGCGTAATTTGTCCGTGCCCTCGTAGTACCAAAAACAGTGAACTGCCAAAACGAGTTTTGCATCAATTAGCTCCGTGGAAGCCAACGATACACTCTACTGCCAAATCAAACGATTCATACAAAATTTAAAATAATTTCTAACACGTCAAACGTGGCTTATGAAATCCACTCTAAATTTCACTCAGAATCAGATATTTAGCCCGGACTTTTCGGCCCCACTTGGACTTGTGACCCAAAATTTAGCACGGCGACACTCGCATCGCAGGGTGGTTGGTAAAAGCAACGCCCTGATAGATTTCAACATTAAAAGTGCCTGATTAATGCAACGCCCAGGCACAGCTGAGTAATGGGCGTCACCATAGACGGGCACTGCATGGAGGGATCAGGTGAGTTACGAAATAAAAGGCATCGGAACTAAGTGCGGGATTAGAATCGGGTTAGAATGAATCCTGCAATTAATAGATGCTTGTCAGGGGATATGAGGAGTAGGTCAGAGTGCACGAAAATAAAGGTACCTACCGGTACATTAGATAAAATAATGCCCACCAATTACAGGACGTCTACACGATGTCTCCAATTGACGCTCAATTCTTATGTAAACTTAGGTCAATGTAACTGATTTTCTGGACAGATATTCTGAGACGAACCTTTAAAAAAAATGCAAACTATTCGAAAATTCAAGAGAAAAGCTGTGCTATTTTATAGGTTATCTCATTTTATCTAGAAGCTAATATGACTAAGCATGGTTACAAGGAATAAATAAAAGCTAAACTGAGCAACTAGATTCAAAAGGTCAAAAATACGACTCTGTCCAAATACTACAGAATCTTACTAGTAGCTTTTAGAAATCTCTACATACTAGCACAAAAAGTTCCACATTGGAAGCAGTAAACTAAACGTTTTAGTATAAAGCGTTATTTTGACCTGAAAATTTACAAGTCTAAACGCTCAGCACTCAGAAGTTTTGACAACTAAACATCGACGATAATTATTAATGCGCTGACAGACCGAAAATCTTTTGTCATCCCAGATACAAATCAAGAACACAGTCTTTATACTACGGTTGTAACTTAAATAGTCACAAATTTGTACGGTTTAGTGCACAGGTACTGTAAAGTGTCACAGCGAGACTCTTGCTCAAGAAGTTGGTAGCCGCGAGCTCTCCTCCATCACTTAAAGAAATCAAATGAGGAAAGTATAAATCCTATAAGAAATTGAATGAAACTTTCATACTTCATTCTATGTGAAAAATAGGAGAATAGATTAGATTAGATTATTAGTTAGTTTAAGCCTCCCTCTCCTCAACAAATGAGATCCGAAGAGAGGAAGGAAGAAGGCACCATTTAGTAGGAGTTAAGGGAACGTGGAATCTATGCAGAAAGGGCATAGAAACAGTAAGATGAGAAAGAAGTCCATGAAACAAGATCAAAGTTGAAGAAGAAAGAAGTTGGTGTTGAAAAAACAGGACAGCAGTGAACCGAAAAAAGTGGGTCCATAACAAAACAAAAGCCTATGTTATTTTAACAAAAAGAAAGCCTACCTAACCTTTAGCTCGGGCCCTCACATTGTCCTCCCGGGAGCTCTAATTCCCATAGATACAATAGCTGTCTCCCCCTGAGGGGTGTGAAAAATAGGAGTACAGGAACAGTTTGTGATAGTTGTTGACCAGTAAATAAAAATAAATGGTTCGCTAACGTCAGTTCATTGCCTAAATGAACTACAAAACTTTTGACTGACAAGTATTCTGACCTAACACCAACACCGAAAACCAAACTTAACTTCCTNAGTAGATTTAAAGGCAACCTGTTATACTTTTGGACACATCTTGAACGTCCCAAATTGTTTCGTTAACAGCGTGCATAAAAGAATATTTGAGTGCAATTCGAGACGCATCCGCGCCGTGAACTGTCCTCGCGACGCAATTGTTGTGCTGTAGCAACGCAGCTTCTGCTACCACTTCCCAAAATTCCCTCGCGCAAAATGCCCGCCTAAACGAAATTATAATAAAATTCTGCCCACAACGGGGCCATAAAATAAAAAAGCGCTTTACTATCTTAATAGAAACGCAAAGGTGATCCATGGCAAAATTTTCCACGCGACATAGTGTAATATTTTCGAAGGGAGCTGCTCTCATCCCTCATGAATATTCAGTAGACAATAGAATACATTGCTCAGAGCTCGGCGCAGCGCGCGACTGTGCGTAAAGGCATTCGAATTTTGGAGCCGTGTGGAAAGAGCTTTCTAAAAGCTTACAGAATGTGAGAACATCACATCGTGGTATTCTTGACAAATAGGATTCAATAAAAATTTAGACAGCTTTTTAATGTGCCAATGTGTTTACTCTTTCATTTATCATGGTACAAAGAGGGAACATTTTCAACTTGTGAAGAGACAGTTCTAAAGGAATTAACAGTTTTCGACAATAAGCTGTCTACTAAACTTCATAAGCACATGATTGATTAGAAGTTAGTTTGAGCCTCCCTAACCACAACATAGGTGTTCACAAAACAGGAAAAAGAAGCCACCATTCAGTACGGAGCTAAGAAAATGGGGAATCTAGTAAAAGATGTGTCCTCGCACCTTGAGCGTACTAACGACAAAATTGAAAACTATTTGTGAACTAAAATTGGGAGCTTAAGAAGAAAGTGATGAGCGCTAAAAAAAAGATGGCCAGTAGCAAAACAAAAACCTGTTCTATTTCAGCAAGAAGAAGGCAGTACCTATTACTAACTAACTCTCAGCTCGGGACCTCACATTCACTTTCTAGCCCTTAACGGCCCAAAATTTTTTACTCACATTTCCAATGTCACAACAACTGTTATTAGACTGACGCTGTCATAAGGTTATCACCTACATCAGAATGGAGATGGAACTGCCATCCACCAGAGAGCTCTAAAAATTAGATTAGGGCACAAATTTGACAAGTTTAACAAACTGTGTTAGCATATTTAGTGAGTGTGCCATTTATGACACGTGGGGTTGTTAAGAGGTAGAATTTCCATAGTTGCGATAATTGTTTCCCCCTGAAAATAAATATTTGAAAATTTTGAAAGCTTGTGTTCATTTTTGAATAAATGAATACTTTCATGAGGAACGAGCGCCTTGACATCACGCCAGAAACATTCATCCAGTAAATTCTCCCTAATCATCTAGTGACGCAATAAATTCATTGCTAAACATCAGGAGATATAAATTAAGCAAAGACCTCTGAAAACATACTCATCAGACTTCATTGAAAGTTTAGTTTGCCCACAAGACCACATGCGCTCAGGCTAGGAGTATGAAGCAGTAGCTCGTGCCAAGTGAAGGCGGCCATTTTGAGAAGAACATGGCTATTTTGGTGCAGGAAATGCAGGCTTCATGTTCCGGAGGCGCGAAAGGTGGAGGCATATTTTCCGTGATGAAGCGGGGCAGATGAGGGCAGCCGGGCTCAAATCACGACCATAGTTCACCACAACGCAGGGCTCGTTACCGCAGCTCCACGGTCACATTTGCTGCTGTAAAGACCACTCGCAGCTGCTGCGGCAGGGGCCCTAACGTGCCGCCGGCTAGCCCGGCACTACCGTTCATGTGCGCCCCAGCGAGCAAAAGATCACGGATAACACCGAGGATGATATTCTACCCGTGTCCTGAATAAGGATAATATTCATGACCACCTCCTGTCTGTGTTTGGTCGAGGAAGAACAGCGAGTCCTGAATAGGGTTAATATTCGTCCCATGTTCTAAATAGGGATAATATTTATGGTCATCCCTTATCTGTGTTCAGTCGAGGAAGAACAGCGAGTCCTGAATAGGGGTAATGTTCGTTCCATGTTCTAAATATAGATTATATTTATGGTCATCCCTTATCTGTGTTCGGTCGAGGAAG
>JACJUY010001273.1:0-37366 GCA_014220935.1 Platorchestia sp. MABIK
AACGCTCCCTTCTTCGTAACGTTTATTTAAACACGACGTAGGGTATCTGAATCGTAAATCATTACAAAATCGCTTCGTGTTTTGGTTTCAATAAAGAATGAAATAATCTTCAAGAACATGGACAGATATTCACTTCGTCCGTTACACTCGAATTTTCAATCTTGCAATAACAGAAAACATTTCCGGTAACAGTAGATGATGAGTGAATGGGAATGGAAAGAAAACGGCCCAGTTTATTTAGGTATTTAATGGGCCATGATGAATTACTTGCTGTTCTTTCTTATTCAGGTTCGAAAACTTACTCTTCGAACAATGAGGTAAGTGTTAGATAGAGCTTTTTTGAGCTGGTCTTCTAGATGAGCTTTTCGTTACCGATTTGCTAGATATTTACGTTATTTTCTTCAGTTCTAATCTAATTTTGAACTGAGTAAATATTACATCTTCCCTGCACTGCATTGATCGCTTGGAGTGTAAAGCTCTAGTGTTGTGTGAACACTTGGTATAAAAAGGACAAGATTTTTACGAGATGGAACAACGTTTAGAATTATCACTGTTTATTACCCGGCCAATGATTTGCATGTTTTCTGAACTACTCACATTAATGTGAAATGAATTCTTAAATAAAACAACATAAGTACGAAATCAACTGCCCAGTCGTGGAACTGTACCAGTATCATAATAGTGCCACTGTTCCAGCATCACAGTCGTGCAAATGTACCATCATCAAAGTCGGGCCACAGTATCACCATCACAGTCGTGCAACTGTTCCAGCATCTCTCGAATTACTGAGCAGTTCAAGCAGCTCTGGCGTTTAAAAAACTGACTAAATCTTAGTTATCATAATATAGATTATTACTTATTGAATTATTCGCAAGTTATGAGCAGCTTAGCACAAAATCTAAAAAGTAGATTTCGATTAAGCTGCGTTAGGCAATTTAACTTTTGTTCTGAGCCAAATTTCGTGCATAAATAGCAACTTTGAGCAACAACATCAGTCCCCGCAAGGCGCCATTGCTACAGCGATCCTGCAGTGTTGCGCAAAACCACTACACAAGCACGACCTGGACTTGGCTTCTCTACTTTATGAGTCATTACAGTCATGGGAATTGAGCATTTTTCAACCCCTCAGCAAACTTAGAAGCAGGGAAACTCGAGCTTTTATGTACCTCTATCTTACCCTCTCTAGGTTTCCTGGAAATTCATTTATGTTTGAAATTCAACTACGCATGTTTTCAGATTTTACTTTCGCCATTGCACGTTTTTGTTAGGTGATTTTAATTTAAACATTCTTCGTAAATTTGATGTCTCAGAAATGTCATGAACTGTAAGAGATTGTGCACAAATTTTAGTTTCCTTATTTTTGAATGACTATTAAATTTTTGAATTTCAATAACTTTTTCTTCATAATTACCATTAAAAAATCTAACCTCGTTCAGTTCATCAAAAAATTATCATAAAGGATAAAATCATTACTAATTTTGGGTCAACCTTCATTAATTTCACTGGAGCGAAAAATAAAAATTTCAGTGATTCAAAACGATGGCCGAAGACTTTACGGTCATTAGAATCATTCACTGCAAAACTCGAAGATCTCACATGTACTGTGAAAACAAATGGCTTGTTTAACTTATAAAACTCATAATTCGTGATCATAAGATTATATAGTGCAAGAAAATAACGTATGAGTTACAGGCATCTCACTAATCCAACTTTATTATTATGATTATACATATTATAATTATACCTATTAAACAGCTGTTGGCGAGACAATTTCTGCCGTACGCTCATGAGACCTGCCTGCACACGCTCGCTAAGGGAGCTTGGCATGGTAGCGAGCGGCTCGAGTTGTGACGAAGAAAATAAGAGCTAACTTCCGTACCTGGTTGACCGTACGGTAAAACTTGGAAAACGTCAATGCTGCACGATGGTTGTAAAGTAACCACGAGCTTGCACACTCTCATCATCTGCCCCTTTGCTAAACTCTCCCTTGACTGCACTATTCATTTAACATGCATTGTGTGATACTCATGGCAAACGCCGTCACGAAGAAAGCAACTTATAAATTAATGTGTTCATAACATGTTGAAGTGCATTTTGTTCCCATAAGGCCCTCCCACTATAAAAGAAAGTCAAAATAGAAAGCTTTATTTTACAGGTAAACATCAATGATACTGTATATTCAAATCTTGAAAGAGGCTGTATCAGTAACCTATCAACGACGGAGGTGGGTAACTTGACCATGCAATGTTGAAGTGCAAATTCAAGTCGAGTAAAGATTTTACACCAATAAATAATAAATAGGAATTCTATTGATGCGTGACATTTAATCAAAATTATACACATTAGGAGTCAATAATGAACCTAAAGAATCTTGTATCTCTAAAAATGGGATCTCACACACTAGGAGTTCTACGTATTGAGGTTCCGCACATTATGTGGGCTCCCTATTGAATTATGCAGTTAAACAGCTGTTGACGAGACAATTTCTGTCGTACGCACATGAGACCTGCCTGCACACGCTCGCCAAGGCAGCTTGGCATGGTAGCGAGCGGCTCGAGTTGTGCCGAAAAAAATAAGAGCCAGCTTCCATACCTGGTTGAGTCTACTGGAAGCATGATTTGTTCAGAGAAGAATTCTAGAGTAAGATCGTTATAGAATAAACGTTAGCGAATGCGATCAATCTTGTATTAATCTAAATTAATAACTTTCAATTCTCGCTTGTTTATGACTTGATGCTGTAATTTTTTCAGAGCTCACGAAGTGACGATTACGTAATTGATGTCAGTACAATGAAGTTGCATATAGTTACGAGCGTGAAGACGTTTAATTTTTATTTTGTTGGTGAGAGTTTTTAAACTTTATTTAAGAGGTTATATAATTATTCAATAGCCTAAATTTTATGTGTAGAAAGAGCTCCTTTTTTGGTCTATACTTGCATTCAGCCAAAACTGAAGAAAAACTCCCAATGATAGGTACGTCCACACATAGTAACGTGATGAGTTCTCTAATTTGAATTCATGAGGATTACAGAGCCAAGTTTAACCTGTGTCCGGCGATGGGCTTAACTAAAGTTCAATATTCAATTCAAATTTGAAGTAAATTGTAGTAGGTAATTTTGAAAATGGCAAACATTAACAAGACCAAGCCTTCATTTAATTTTCATAAAGTATTTATAAAAATTGAGGTAGAGACTGCATGCAGGTCGGTCATCAGCGTTTTGAAAATTCCCTCAGTAACCACTGGGGAGTCCCTTCGCAGGAAACGTTTAAAAGCAAAGGGACAAAACTCGTGCATAAAAATTCACCGGAACAAAATAAAATTGCAAGTAAGCATCCAAAATCCAAAGGAACAAGAATAGGCTTATGCATTTACTGTGACTGCATTAATGAAATGGGAAGCTGACTGCGCTGCAACGCAACTATAGTGAAATGAATCAACTTGTCGGACGCATTGGTCGTCCAAAGTAGCTCGCAATGTTGCAGGGATACGAAGGGGACAAATTTTTGGCTCGCACGAAATTCTGTAATACTGAAGATATCGTGCAGCCTCACCAACCAATTACAGAATTCTATGACTCAATGATTCTCAGTCGCATGCTACACAGCACATTGTTCATTAGTGTCACATACATGCGTTCCCTTTTTTTCGAGCTGAAATATTCCAGTGACGTCGGCTTTATGATTCCCATATTGGCGTACAATATTCTCTCGTGCTTGGTCCTTTCAACAAAAAGTTTACTCGCACAGCATCATTACTCGAAGCAATTTGTAATTTTGAAGGGTTTGCACCATCTATTTATCTAAACAAAACGTGCACGGAACTTCTTAATTAGTTCAGAAGTTGTGCATCAATAACCCACACGCTGACAAGGAGACGCCTTAACGAATGCTGAGCGCCCCTGACTGGCAATAAGTATAACTCTTCGTATTTATGAAGGTCCAAGCGGCGAGGTGGCCAGCGCCTGCTTATTGAAGGGAACTAGACGTGCAATAAATGGGTGGGCACAATTTGTTGTACAGCGCCTGTGCAGTCTCGAGTTGTGTCAATGTCCTGCAGGTTATACCTGCTCGTACTCGCTAGCAGAGAAAGGATTAGAGGCTAAGGGATGTTGGCAGGACACGTTACTTCACGAAGGTAGACTGATGCTGCTGCAGTGGCTGTTTAGCCTCGCCTGAAGGCTCTTTAGTCTCGTGAAAACCGATTAAAAGTGGAAAAAAGGCAAAAAATGTTTTTAGCTTTAATTCAACGGCTTAAAGCTTCGGTGAAAAGCTATTTAACTCTAGGAAAAAACTATTTGGTCTAACCTGTGAATCAACAACCATGCTGCAAAGATGCTTTTCGTTATCAAACAAACCCTTTCTCTCAACCGTTGTAATCCAGTTTTGGTAAAGAGGCAGGTCAATATCAGAAGCAGGCTATTTAGCCTCATCAAAGTCAAGGTTAATGAAAACCAAAGCGACGATTTAGCAAAGTCAAGGCATATAAATTATTAAAACTTTTCTTGAAACCCGCTCAAAAATTGCTGTTCACTTTAGCAGAGGAAAACAGGAAGGTTGTCGAGATCTCGGTAAAAAAATTTCTCCCTGTCAAACTTCAAAGTCAGACTAACGCGAGCTTGCAAATCATCGTAGATTGATCCCGTTGATGCGACAGCAAAGTTTCGGCGAGTTTACTGACCAGTGCAGAAAATTACACCGAGTTATAAAACAGTTGAATCTGTTTGGAGTTGCCATGGAGCACCGTAAGACAAGCTTGGCACTAAATTGAGTTTTCCTGGACAAGGTTGTTGTCTCCTCGTTCCAAACAACGTTATGGGAGACGGACTCAACGTCCTCTGTATTGCTTACAAGCGCTCCTACTAGGTAAACCCTCCTTATTTAAACATTCATCTAGCGCCTTATTTCGCTTTATTGCTCGTTCCTCTCATCCTTTCAGCGTTTTACAACGCGTTTCTTTCATATTTTACCTTTTACTATGGGTTCTTCTTTCACATTTTCTTACACGAGTTCTAACATTTGACCATGCGTTCCTCTCATGAATTTCACGTTTTCTTCTGTGCTCCTCTTATGCTTCTTACGTTTTACTACAAGTTCTTTGTAGGTTCTCACACCACTGGTTCTTCACACGTTCTCTACTACGCGTTTTTCTCATGAGTTCAACGTCTCCTGCATTCCTGCCATGCTTCTGATGTTCCACCCGCTTTCCCTCATGCTTCTGTTTTCTCGTGTGTTCGCTTCATGCTGGTCAACTTTTTACAAACGTTTCTCAGTTTCGTATAAATTACAAGCATTTTAATTTTAGGCTCCCAATTCCTAAAGCATGGCCTTTAATTTTTCAAGACCTCCAAACGTATAATTTGTCATTTGAGCGAAATCAAACGTCATTTGAGCGAAACTTCCTCATCGTTGAGTATTATTATCATGTGTTCCTGACCTCGACGTTCATTTTCCAAGCGAATTTCACGGTTAGGAACTTATCTCGTGGTTTTGTGATTTGCTAACTTCATGTTGGGGGAAATGAAAATACAACGCTTTCTGATTTGAGAGGTGCAGCAGCCTCACGCAAATACTGTAATGCTTGAAATACTTTCGTTTTTCGCATTAGAGAGTCTCTCTATTCCTTAGCCCAATTCTGACTTGAATGTCACTCAGTCTGCTTACTCGTGGCGAATTGTTTAAAGTTTTTATTCACCTATAATTTATTCTACAAATTACCTCTGTATGTTTTATGTTCTTTTCCGCTGTTTGTGGTCCCTCGAAGGTAGTTCGTAGAGTTAAAAAGCTCGATTTTATTGATCAATCTTCATTTATGTCACAAGTTCTCATTTAAAGCCTTTTTCCTCTCATCGTACTTCAGTAAGACTATCATGTTCATAGAATCTTGAAATTACTAAAAGGTTTGAAAAAAGTCCAAAAGTTATATTTGGAAACTTGACTTCGTGTGACAGAGTTATGTTCTTGACATGTTTTTCAGCATGTTTACTTTTATTTTACATGTTTTCTCAAACATCATCCCATAACTAGCCATCTTTCGTTCGATCTATTTGTCTCGTTTACTGTGGAGGTAGCACGCGAAGTTGTGGCATTCTTCATTGTTATTTTTTGTTGTTCAACATAATAAACTGTGTCACGATCCTAAGGGACACGTACATAAACTTCCACAGGATGCCATGTTCTCTTAGAAAAACTCCTCAGCGTTCTATAGATACACACGCCCTGTAAACAGTTCTTGTTTACTCAAAAAACAAGCAAACGTTGCAGCAAGCTTCGGTAATTCTGATGAGGAAACAAAACGAGTCAGAAGCGTCGAGCTGCTTTAATTAATTATTTCCGGGTCAACTCATTTCACTCCTGCTTCTTGAGTTGGTTTTTGAACTGTGAAGTAACTCTTTCTGATGCATCTTGTGAGGCAGAGTGGGTGCTGTGCTGCAACGCTGCTCGCAGAGTGGGTGCTGTGCTGCAACGCTGCTCGCAGAGTGGGTGCTGTGCTGCAACGCTGCTCGCAGAGTGGGTGCTATGCTGCAACGCTGCTCGCAGAGTGGGTGGTGTGCTGCAACGCTGCATGCTGGGCTGCAGAGTTGAGAGCAACCTTTAGGTAAAAAGCGCTTCTGCTTTGCCCTACGTGAATTTTGAAAAAGCTTTTAGGTTCTAATGCTTCAGCGAGAAAAGAATAAACATCTGAGGTCAGTTTAGCAAGGAGCACCTTTATGACTTGCTCAAAAGAAAGGGAAATTCAAATGCGGCGATGTTCTCAAGAAAACGAAGAGGCTTACTTGAGGAAAGTGTTTTACGGTGCACCATGCAACGCTACAAATCTTCTTCTTTTGTTCAACATTGAGAGTGAAATTAGTTGTTTCTAACGATTATAATGCGACCTGTAGCCTTGAGTTACAGCGTATTCATTCGTGACGAGTGTTCTGAATCAACAGACGATGCTGGCTGTGGACACTCTAAGAGAAGAGTTCACAACTAAAAATTATCTATTCTAATCTAACTTGAGTGTTCCCGATTGAGGTCAAAATAAAAGGGAAGAAAATGAACGATATCAGCATTATACTCATTTGATAAATATATTAGTCATTGTTCTTAAAAATGCAAATCTGGGATATTCATAGAGTGAATTCGCTTTGTACTTATTTACGAAAAATTCGAACTTGACTTTCAATGAATAAATTTTTTCACTAAATTAAAATCTATTGTGCATGCTGTATGTTCGAGCTAAAAAAACTGTTCGTGCAAAGTAGTGCAGAGTTTTATTTTGGCATGCTTGCTCGTTTATTCGTCACTACTTGCACTTCATGAAATGTTTTCCTAGACGCTACATAATGACTAAACTTCAAATTTTTGCAATTTGTTCCCATCAACTAAACTTAATTCTGAGTTCATCTTAGAACCATCATAGAGGAATCGAAGGATGAAATGAAGAATATGAAATTGGAATCTTCATTCAACAATGCTCAAAATGAGTAATGACCCAAAAAACGACGTGATTTTCGAGTGCGTTATTGTGAGTTAATTGCAGCTCTTATTCTTTGGCGAAATTCCCCTGAAGTGTCCGTAGTTGTACTTGCTTTTTTCACGGAAGAAATTAATTTCAATAATTATAGAGATACTTATTGATTGTATTCTTTGATAGAATGCATACAAAAGCATGAACATCTTAATTAAGGTAAGATATAAATTATTACACACAAAAAAATACGTACTACTGTGTGAAAATGTAAACTATGTGTTACATACTTATAGATGCACTGTATTAGACATGCACAAAGTACATTTTTATTCAGGTTTTCTTACTTTTCGATCGCTCCTAAATGTGCTTGTCGAAATTGCTTTCGGCCGTCGTGGGCTTACAGTTTTCTCTTATACTGCATCCGGTTTACTTTTTGCTGTTGTAGAAGATGCCGAATTCAATGAATTTTTGAGACGAGAAAACAGCGCATCGGCAAGTTTTCTCAGTGGAAAGGCACAAATGTAACATCGAATGGTAATGACAGAGAAAATGGAATGCGTCTCGGAGGCACCATGCGCTTGACAACGCTTCTCCTCTTCATCTAAACTTGGCTTCAGAAAAAGTGCTTCTAATTCTGTGCTCCCTTGCAAGTAGCACCTAAACATAAGGTCGTTAATACTAGGTCATGAAATTTGCCGCAGCAGATATTTTGAGACGCGAAGAACGAAGGAAATAATTCCATGATAGAATTAAATGATAATTTCATTTTGGTGGGCTCTATGAAGGTGGCTTCGTCCTCAATCCCGCCTTCTGAACACTGTATGGTAAACTTACGTATAGTTTTCGGTACATATCAAATTTACTGTACCTCTAATTCAGCAAAGGACTTGCCTCCGTGCTTTTACCTTGATTCTGTCAGCACCATCCGATACTATTATGATTGCTTCGGTGCTACCATGTATAGTGGTCGCTAGTGTAGGTTTTGGAAAAGCAATTTATTTGTATGCATGGAAATTTATGTGTGAGTTCTCGTAACAATGAAAAAAGGAGTTAAAAAACCGCACATCTAAGCAGGTAATTTGAAAATCAGTGAACGCGCCTTGTTCAAAACGACGGCATTCCATAAAGTTCGGTTTTTGTTAAATAATAGTTAAAATAATTGGAAATGAAATAAATGCCATAAATAATGAAATTGAAATGGAATATGAATAATATAGGCAAGGGAATTAACTGAACTATGGAATGTGCGCACTGAGTATACCCAGTCTAACTTTTCTCCAGAGCATGCTTGTTTTTCGCCTCAAAAGTGATTTAATTACTTGGGTGCCGAAAAGCATTCATGATCTTAGGAACAGAGAGTACAATTTTATTTAGACAAATGCAGTACGACGTGTTATATATGCACCCGTATAAACATTAATACACTCGTTCGTTATATTAACCGTACTCGAACTCATTAGCGTCTAGAACACCAGCTCAGCAAGATAAAGATTAGATTTTTGGAATATCTAGATACTCCAAATATCTAGATATTCTATATCGAAGAATTTAAGAAAATACTCTTTAATGTGCGGGGTGCGAGCTCGTTAGGGCAATGCTCGAATTTCGGGTCTTTTTAAGTGCGATGTACTGGCTCGTATAAATTATTGTAAATGACTCATTATATTGCGATCTCCTACGTTTCCAAGACTGTGTCGAAAAACATTTCATTAAATAATCTTGAAATGCATGTGATGAAAACTGCCCACTGAACGCATTTGTTGATGATTTTGTCTAAATTTGCTTCTGTGTATTTAAACAGAATCTGTGTTATCGAGGAAATATTTATCTCCCAGCTTTAACGGGAGGCTCGTTTACCTGGACGTGAATATACCTGGCATTTGCAATTGCATGTGCAAGCATAATTGAATTCAAGATGGAAATCTGATTAATATGTACGCTAGAGCTGCGAGATGTTGGAACCTCATTACGATGTGGCCGAGGGAAGCAAAGCGACTCTGCACGGGCTAAAAACACAAGCATCATGATCATGGTATTATCATAAGGGACTGTGAACAACGCTTTCACACGATTAGTGATGCAGGCGGAGTGATTGGGGGATGAATGGATGACGGATTAATGGAGGGATCAAATGACTCAAGGCTAAATGGTCGACGCTTTTAATTGAACTGCACAGCCGTCTCTAGTTTAGGGTTTTTGATGTATAAATTTCAAGATTGATGATCATTTCAGAATAAAATCGAATAGATTTTTGCAATAAAGCGTTTGCATTATTACAAAAATGACAATACGTAATATTATTTTCAATTATCGAGTTCGAACGGACAAGAAAGCAATTCTAAAATTAAAGTGTTACACAGTTACCCGATTTACAATGAAGCTGATTGTATTAAGTCAAGTGCAATTACTTAGATAACAAGCGTTGTAAGTCGTCAAAATACATCTTCAGTTACATGAAACCAATCTAACAAATTAAGAACACTTTGCAACTGTGCGAAATTCATAAATGGTATTTTTAAGAAAAAGCAAAACAAATAATCTACCATGAAACAAGAGATTGTGTAGCCGTGCAAACTTAAATCTAATGTAGATGCAATCTTTCCTTTTGCAATTATTCAAAAAGAGAGTTGGTGAAAAATATTTTAAGGAAGTCCAAAGTTCACCCTGCTGATGAGAGGGCTCAATAATTAAAAGAACGAAGGCTTGCTTTTACTTAGCACGTACGACCAAATTTTCGAGTGCTACTCAAGAATTGACAAGCAAGATTGTCACTCTAAAGTACGGACAGTGCGAGACGCGCGCGCATAGCCTCCTACGCACAGTTGGAGCTTGATCCCCATTCACGATGCATGAAAATAATGTTCATAGCACACAGAGCGCGTGCCTGCCTACACCAGCACCCATAAACGTTGTCGTTCTTCACGAGCTGATGCATCTATTTCTGTGTAAACCAAAGGGGCCTTCGATCAGTGTAGTGCATGTTTTGGATAAATGCTCAAGATAAATAAAGTTACATGCGTGAGATGCCATAGAACTCACTCAATTTATTTGCACCCTCAAATGGTTCCATTTCAATATGGCTATCATAATAGATCATGGTCTTCTAGACCATCTCTTGCCAGTAGCGCACATTGTGCATTGGGGTGAGTTTTGTGCAATGGAGACACAGATCTGACTTGAGCTCTTCAGGACAATACGTGTCCATTGTACTTCTGTGGCTCGGGGTGGTTAGGCCCATGTTAGATTTAAAAGAAATCTATGTAAAATACAGACAGGGCGAGCAAGGGCAGTGTTAGCACTCGCGTGAGGAGATATAGCTTAAATGATTTCGTTCGTCGTAATTATCTAAGGGGTTTCTAATGCCATTGCAGGTCAGCCGTTTATTCACTTCCTCACCAAAAACAGTTTTCCTTGAAGGGAAAGAATGTCCGCGTAGAGGGACGGAAAATACGAGGATGCATAGGATCATTCAGAAGCGAAATGCCCAGCTCGTGACTTGCCTGTGTGACAACGGAAATGAAAAATTGACATGGACCATCAAATAGCGAGCCCCTGCGGCTCAAATCTGAATTGATTCTCCAGACTTATGTGTTTGGATCAGCACTCGATTGAACAATTTCCTTTTACTTTTTATTTATTCTCGTTTGTTTTATGGGTTGAAGCAATATTCTTATTTAGACGTATCCCCTAAAACTGGTGCCATGGGAATTTCACGCACCTGCGGTAGCGTGACAGGCAATGGTTGCTCGGTCAGGTGTTGTGGGGCTGAAACTTCTTTTTTCTGATAACGAACGAAGCAATTCTACGACTGGAAAATAAGTCATTTTTTAAGAATGCATTTGAATATTAAAAGAGAACTTTCATTTTTAACTCGTCCATTCTTACCTTTTGATTGAGTTCAGCATCAACGACAAAATATAAAGTATAAATTATCACGCCTTAATTTTTCACTCTTCTGTTTCTTAATTCAAATCCAGCTGGTAATCGTCATTTTTTTTGCTTGAGAACATAGGGATAATTAATTGATTTCTATTCCCGAAGTTATTTAAAAATATCATCCACGAGAAATTTATGATAGACAAAGAACTGATCGTGGGTAAGAGCTTCAAGCACCTTAACCCTCCCCACACTCCACCCTCCCCACACTCCACCCTCCCCACACTCCACCCTCTTACGTATAGCGACTAGACGTTCTACATTATACTTTATAATTTAAATAATAAATTTGTTCCTTTGGAACTTCACCTAATTTCTGTGTACGAACACATGTGCCTGTGTATCACTCATGGGTGTAACATAAATAGTATAATTAACGAAGAAATTTTTCGTACTTCATTCAACACTTTCTATTTCTACATATTTAACAGAGTTTACTGTCGAATGATGCCAAGCATTTTACGATTATGAATTACAAAACTTGAACATTAAGCTCTATTTCAAGAAGTCGATAACAACTTTAAAAAATATAGTGAGAAAATTATTCAATCATAAGTAATACTGTTTTAATTGAAAGGATGCGAAAACCAGGCCGAATCGTAATACTAAATGTCAATAGAATCGCCTTTGATCGGCAGAAACTTGAGTGGGATCTCTAATTTTACATCCTGGCCAGCGCGATCTTCCCAGGAGAGTGCAATGCTCCCATGACGCAGTAGATCTTAAAAATTTATGGCGCTGTTGAAAAAATCTATTGCTTCTTCAGAATTTGTGACGATAAGTAGTACATTAAACTTAAAAATTTACACCTAGAAAGTAAATTTGGGGTTAAACAATGAATTTAGTGCTCGTACGTATTGTATCGAATAGCAATCGTTTTCTTAAAACGAGGACTTGCAAGTTTCGTTCATTATTGGATTTTGCTTTTCGTTAAACATGTCAGGTTCCCCATGTTTGTGTTCACTTGGAACAGATCGACTAAAGAAAAGGTTTACAACATTTTTGTAGATTTGCTAATGTTGGGAAGCGTCGCGAAATACAGTTTATATTAATATTTTGGATATTTTGTCGCTCGTAAAATGATTCGTTTAATCCCCCTGGTTATGTTAAGCATTTGGGTGCTGCTATAGCGTGAGGTCTGCCACACTATTGCATGAGATCCACCTCTAGAAAGTACTATAGCGTGAGGTTAGGTTAGGTTACTATAATGGATATTAATTACTTCCACACATTTAATTTAACGACAAACACTTAATTCGCACATCTCAAACTACACCAAGATAGGCGATATATGGCGGTAGACCTCACGCTCTAGTAGCATCTACATTTAACTGAGGTTAAGAACAACAAAAACCTGAAAGTTGCAGCAATAGTTTTGTATAATTTTTCACCAGATTTGAACAAGTTTTTTCAATGAAATTTTCTATGCTTGAACAGTTACTCTTCGTAATTCCTGAAGGTCTTTTAGCCAGATAATTTAATTCAACTTTCATTACATGCGAAATATTTTCAATAAAATCATGCCAAATTTCATCGAAGGCCATGGTGACACTGCAATTTGGTTATCTGAAGCCAAGCTGCCGCCGAATTTTAGATGCATGCTCGGGGTTATTATCATGGACGAGGAAACTGGTCGATGAAGTCCAAGATTTGGGCATCAATACTTTTTAGCTTTCATCCAGTGTGTGCTAATGTTTTCAAACTTCGTTACCTTATTACTTTTTTTCTGCTGAACTTACTGGAAATATAATACACCCAATTATCATAAAATGAAACGGCCTTCATATTTTTAGCGTTCGCGTTGTGTTATTTGAGATACACGCAAAATTAACTAAGAAATTCTTCGAGTTAAAAGATTGCTAATAAATAACAAGTTTCTTAATACTCTGGTTGGCAGGATTATCAACAACTTTTTTAACTGAATTTTGCGTAGTGAGAATAGTCCTGGACCTTGTACACGTCATGTAAATGTATTTTAAGAAAATCAAATGCACAAGAACAACAAGATTGACGGACAAGTTTTCAGAAACATTGTTAAAAATTCTTTGAAGCCTATAAATCCGGAAACTGCTATTAAAGTGTGTGTATATTACAAAAATCGGAAAATCAGTGATCTTCTAGTAATGAATAATATTTCCAGATCCAGGGTCGGTGATCTAGAGAAAGCCAATGTAATTTATCAGTTTAAATGCGACAGAAGAGGATGCAAGTCTTTTAATAAAAGTTACATTGGCATGATTAGGATGACCCTGAAACAAAGATTAACTGCGCACAAGTACTAGGGTTCTATTTTTAATCACTATCGCGTCGATCATAGTTCTAAACCCTCAAATGAAGATCTTTATTCAAATACCAAAATTTTACACCTTGTAATGCATGTAAATATCGACCATGCACACATACGCACTCACACACGTATTTGTATATATATTGTAAAGTGTGTACATATTTGCAGACACAGTGTTTAGAGAAAGCAACTAAAGACTAACAAAACAGAAGAGAAGACATGGGAAAGAGCAGAAATTAGGAACGTGGCATCAGCTGCAGCGGAAATATAGATATGACAACAACAGGAGCTCCGCTTGAAGCGAGAGCGGCGGTCAGGGCGAGCGTGGAAGACAAAAACTTCGATGGTTTTTATTAAAGTTCCGAGACTTGCCGTCGATCTCGCGAGGCCAAAAACGAGCGAAGAAGAAGGTAGCTGAGCGAAGCAATATCCGCAATATCCGTTGGAGGAAAGCTGCGCGAAACGGCCGTGTCCAATTGCTTTCAAAATTGCGGCAGTGGTCATGCAAACCAGGTCTGGTGATCTGAGGGTGTGTAAAATATCCACGCTTATCCTAGCACATCTATCGTCAGATATAGCAAGGAGATGCGACTGCCGTAATGTGGCCAGCCATACAGCCTCAGAGGCGTCGATTAATATTACGAATGTAAGTAAAAGGATTTAAGAAGGATGAAGGCAGGGAAACGAAAGATGCCGGGAGAAAGCTGGTATCATAACCGTAAATATAAGTTTTTTCCCTGTCCTTGATATTTTTAGGACATGAATTAATTGAAACAAATGCACACAATTTTTTAAAGCTTCCTAAAGTTTATGGTAACTCGTTTATGACCCATAAATTAAGGTATTGTGGTAACCCAAAAATATTCCATAAATTAAGGTATACGAATTTAACTCGTTCAGTGCTCCAAAGCCTGCATTACTTTGCTAAATGTAATTTTGAATATGGGTAAAATAATCTGTGCTTACAATTTATGAAGAACGCGGTTAAGACGCTTGTTTTCATTCAACACTTGCGTCCAAACCCATTTCATAGCAGATGGGCGAGATAAAAACGCGGAGCAAGGAAGAAACTCTTGTTTCTGTTGCTTTTTATTCATGGGCGGCCTGACGTTTCTTGCAGTGCGTTATGAATAGGAGCGCAGCCTCCACACACACTCTCCCTTTACGAGGGCAGCGAAGCACTGCAAAACATCTCCCGCCCCAAACACGACCTCACGGCTTCAGCAGCAACAAAGGCGTCTGGTTGCAGGACTCGCCGGGACTTCGCTCCGCACTACTCGGGGTGCCGTTCGTGTATGTTTCATACTTAGTAACGCTAACTTTCATTGAAAGCTTCTCTTGTTTTCCGAAAGTAAGCTAAAGCAAAGTAGGGTCTCTAGATGAGGGAAATTTTTGGAGCCCATTTTTTAAATGGGAGATGAAGCATTTTGAAGTCCAGCCGTGTGAAATAAAAATTAATGGAGACAATGAAAAAAAGTTCGTAAATAGAACAAGTGTGCACAACATTTGAATCCATTAAAAATAATAATGCCCTAAAATACTGTCTATCTTAGTCCATCTGCTCCCTTACTGTAATTGTAACAGCTGTTTTCGATTAGAGGCTGTTGAGCGAACTTGAATTCCTGACGATGATTTTCAAAACTGTGTAACAATCATGGTTTGAATGATGTTTCTGAGAAATCCCTTACTTATACGCAATTTTCTATTATATACGAATTCTAAATTCATCTCAAATTGGATTTTAAATTCAACCATGCCTCAGTCCACAAGTTGTCATAGAGTGCTAACTAGAAAGCGTTGCAAGACATGACGTCCGTCCATCGCCTTAGTCTGAATTTGTTATGTTCAACAACTATACATCGGTGTACTCGTACTGTATTTTTATAGTAATGCAAAATACAGATATGTGCTGAATATGACCATCGAAATCCCAGGTCTCCCTTTTTTAAATAGTTTACCAATTTAAATTAGCGGATAACTAAAATACGCAGGGGCAATAAAAAACAACAGAGGTACAGCATTCACTTGCCTATAGTAGACATTTTTCGGGTTGCAGTATAATAAACGTGTATATTAAAGCACAAGTTGACGTGACGGTAAAAGAAATTGAATAGTTTTTTATCTTCTTCGTGCTTAACGTAATGAACATATTAGGGAACTGCATACGAGTTTCTGAAATATTTTTATTCCACATATCTATATTCTGCACGCGAAAATAAAACTATACAATATTCACTGTTGATATGTATGAATGACTAGTGAATAGGACCGCTTTATAGTATTTTCAAAATTAGAAGAATAGAGCAGAAAAATCAGGAATTATTTCGGGCAAAAATCGCTTATTGTTGGTCCACTCTCCCATAAGGGTGCAATAACTTCATTTATTTATCTTTATCTTCATCATTTTCGAGGATGATTCGAAGTCAGCTGCTGTTGGCCAATAAATCAAAATAATGGAAAACCCTGAGCCCTGGGATAAATGTGCCTCAGCAAAATTTCTCGAGGAAATCTCAAGGTTTTCCAACCAGAAGCTCATGGAGGCGACGCAGCCTTATCTCAGGTCCAAATAAAGCACGTACCCAACATTAATTTCCAGTAACACTTAAGCCTGACCTCGTAAAAATGGTCGTAAAGTGAAAACCTTCTTCGAATGTTCTTTTCTGCCCTTAAAAACCGTTCCCAAAGAAAAGACCTTTTAATATTTCAAGGAACTGAACTGTGCCTCTGGATAAGAAAGTTACGAATATTAAAGTGCTTTGCCCTACCAACGGATGTCAGACGGGTTCTGGATTTAGACTCGGTGAAGTGTTTGATGTCCTACGTCCAGAAAATGTGAAATTCGAAACGGAATTCGACTTAGAAAGCAACCCAAGTTATTGTTACTCATAGCAAAAATGCTATGCAACGAAATTTTTGTAAGGGGAATTAATCTTAATTTTTTAAGGAAGATAATAATCAACATATGGAAGCGTTAAAATCTATGATTATAATTATAAATTAGTTTAGGCCTCCCTAGCCGCTACAAAAAGAGCGGATCGAAGAGAGGAAGGATGAAGGCACCATTTAGTATTGAGATTAGAGAATGAGGAATCTATGCAGAAAAGGCATAGAAACAGTAAGTTAAGAAAGAAGTTCAAGAAATAAGATAAAACTTGAAGAAGAGTCTGGGGTGCTGAAAAATAGGACAGTAGTGAATCGAAAAAAGATGGTCTTAGCATAACGAAAAAACATTTATTTCAACAAAAAAAGACCTACCTAAATCTTATTTCGGGTCCATTAAAATCTATTAAAATAATGTGCCCATAGCAACAAAAGATTGATATTCACATAGTTTTCATTTGTGGCTACCGACCCAATTTTAAGACTTTTCACAAGATTTCAAATATTTTTCTTATCGTTAGAATCTTACCCAACCTTATTGAGCTTTTCCGACCCGAAACTCAGCCATGCAATAATTTTAACCTTTACTTTAATCCTATTATTAGTCTTATAGAAAATATTTCATTCTGCTTGAACGAATCACCCCTGACGTAGCCTAACTTAATTTATACCAACCTCACTTAAGCCTAATTCAATTTCAGTTTCAGCATAAAAACGTGAAAATTAATTCCACAAAAATCTTCAGCAAAGCCTTCTTCGTGTGAAATTTTAGTGCTGAATTTCAAGTCGTCCTCCTCTGGTGCACGTAAACGAGATGCAATAATACTTAATTAAGCATAAAGTTTGACAAATCGGCTATCCCATCTGTGCGATTAGATATACGATTATTTAAATATTGTTTAATAGAGAACAAAATATAGGAAAGCATGCCTCCCATTTATAAGACTGCACGCTTTTTTAGATGACGAGAAGCATTTCTTTCTCGAGTGTGAATTTTGTTCTCTTTAGTAGCACGCTAATTTTAGGGAGAAAGGTATATGTAAATTTAGATTTTCTCAGACAACTGATACATCTCCTTACCCAACTCGAAAATACTCTATTCACACGCTTGCTCTAAACGATAGGCACATGAATAATTTGCCAATAAATATTCAAGATTAGCAAACTGCTAAAATGAAAGTGATGACAATAAAAAAAGATGTTTCTGGGCCTTGATAAGGTGTGTCAAACTTTAAGTCACTAGTGCGTTTGAGAACTCTAGACTTGGTCGTCGTATTCTTTAGCTCGTTTTTGTTACTTCTCCGGGTGCTTAATTAACTATCTCACAACATTATTTTATTCATTCTGTCACGCTTTAAGAAATGCACCCGATGCAAAACAGACTATTTTGGCCAACTTTTCTCAACGGATGAAATGAACGTTTTAAATGCTAGGATTTTAGCAGAATCTTTGTTACGTGGTTACCTCCCTCAATATTCTTCACACAGCACAAGCAGCAACTTTGGGTACGATTACGCATGCTAACACCTTGATTAATTTAGGTTCTTAAGCCCACTCTCACCACATTGCCAAAAGCCATTCTTTCCTCGTTTTAATTTAACAGGGAAAAGTTCGAAGGTTTCCCCGACATGCTCGAGGTACAATGGACGCTGCCCTCACAACGAGCGCTGGTCGCACCGCAAACTGGCGCACGCGTCAGCGGTGCGGAGTGAGGGAGCTGCAAGACGATGTCTGGAGGTTTATTTACCGAGGACCAACAAAGGCGTCGGCAATCTTGCCATTTGTGAGGAAATTTGCCCACACATGCTGCAGAACAAATTTTACGGGTTACTCAGTGTGTGCCGAAATAGCAAGAGTAATTGTCTCCAGCAACGGACTCTAATTCCATTTATTTATGCTGCTTAAATTCGGGAGTAACACCGGGAATAGACTGAGAGTTTGGAGAAATTTCAACGTCGATTTCACATTGAATGAAAACAGCGGCGCCTTGGGTTGTTCGTGTGCGGACAGGGTATTAATTAACAGGGATACATAGCACACTGCCTCAAAATGAAAAGAACAATAATCTCAGTGAAAATTGAAAATACAAAGTTGAAGTTAAGATTTTATTAATAACGGTTGATGCTCAAGTGATAGTTCGACATTACAAAACTTGAAATTCTTGCTTTAGTGTAGCATTTTTTCAAAACTACACGAAATCCTTTATTTGTATGAACGCAGCTTGTTCATGAAGAGCGTCTTGGAACGATCATGGTGCGTCAGTGTATAACAAAACGTACTTCACTCACCTTGGTCGATGCATGGTTGTTCTCTACCATGTTTACCTGATGCAGGAAATTTTGATAAAACTATTTATGGTACTTCAGTCATTTTATGAATTTCAGCACCCGCGAATATGGTGTCACACATTTTAGAAAGACGCCTTTTTGTTTTCTTTTGTTAGCACGATTCCGTTCAATGCCAAGCTCGTAGATGCAGTGGTAAATAAACTTGAGTCAAGCATCAGGGCTGTTGACTAATGATGACATCCTGAATGCCAGTTTCCGCTCAATATGCCAGCTCAAGTTTACGGCGCTCACAACTTTTCAAACTGAACTCTTTCATGGTGACCATGCACAGTTTGTCTATATATTCCTTTTGAATATGCAGTAAAATAAATTCCATATCAAGCTCTGACCCATCGACGGCCTCAGTACATTAGGGACCATTGTGCGTCGACCGACGGTAACAAGACAAACTACTTTCGTAGAAACTTCAATGGAGACGCTTGCTTCAGTAAACATGGATGACAGGACAAACACAGACCAGTTCAGCCGTCGTGTTTGTAGCGTAACTCATACTATTTGAGTTTAAAAATGCTCATTATCCTATTAAATGTGTGTTTTTTATTTGCGGAGGAGGTTCTCACATTAAAATTTCTCTATTTGTTATTGTTCGCTACAAACTTTTGACGATATGGGAAAATGAAATCGTGTTTCCTAAGCCCTCAGTTCAAGAATTATTTGATATACGTTTGAAATTGCGCACTCAGACATAAAACTACACCAGCGCTTCTATTCTGTTGCTTTCAATTAAATTAAAACTTGTAAATACTCTCTTTAGAAATATCGACAGCTAATTTTCTTCCTTCTAATCACTGTTCTCGGACAAATGCCAATTCTATTGTTCAATGCTCGCAGGAGAAGCCCCAGAGCAAACGAGTGTATAAATGACGTCTCCGGACGCTGAGCACAAATTGACCATATCTTCTGATTGGTTCTTTGAGCGAATGCTATCAAAAATTTGTTCAACCTCGCGCCTCAAAAGTAAAAAATGATAGGGAGCCCCTCATGGTCTCAATTTCTCTCGAGGAGCTGCTGTGGCAACACCTCGATGTCTGTAGGAAATACATGAATAAATTCACACCAGCTTCGGGCTCTGAGCTTCAAACGTCGTTAAGAAGAGTAGCTGGCGTGAACATGAAAACTTTCTGCCATTCTCTAACGTGACAAAGAAACTTTCTTCCGAGTGCTGGTTTTTAGCGGCAGTTCTGAGGACTCTTCTCGCAAGGCGTCAAGTTGCAGACAAAAGGCACAACTAAAATGAAGAGTTCAAAAATTTCCGCTTTGCTGAGCCTATAGAATTCCGATCACCAACGCCGCTTACGGTAGTTGTTTTCTCCGAGAGACTTAGTTGTTTAGGCTTTACTAATTAGGAAAAACGGAACTTAGATTTACGGTCCACCATTAGGAAAATGAAGAAAAGATTTCGATTGTAAATTAAGGGAAATAAGGCAGAGATTTCCACAATAAATTTAGGAAATGAGGCAAAGTGCTATGGTAAATTAAGTTAAAGGAAGCAGAGATTTGCATTCCAAAATCTGGAGAATGAGGCAGAGGTTTACTCTTTTGATTTGGTAAAATGGGATTTTATAATTGATTGGGCAATGAGGTTAAAATACGTTAATTAACACTAGTTCATTTTCAGAGAAAAATTAATTAAGTGCAAAAAAGGTACAATGAAGCAAAACTTTAGCCTTTTTACCCATTTTTTTTAAGGCTCACCTGATGAATGCTCAAGCCTGCCTCATCGTTTCTTCGTCGTTCCATCCATCGTTCCATCCTTCCTTACGAGGTTCCTACAGTCTTTTCGCGTCGAATGAGACCACAATCGCGCTTCTTCGTAAAGAATTGTAAAGTGGGAAAAGTTTTGCGCAAGTATTTATATTTTTTCTTATGTTCGCACAATAACTTTTTTCTATTGCAAAAATCGAAAATTTTTAAGGCAGAAAATGTGTTTAGAATTAAATTTTACATATCTTTATTCATTTTCGTTCCTCTTGATGCAATAGAAACGTGAACAGTGAAATTTAAAAAATTCGGTAAATTAGGTAAAATACAGGGTAGTAGATCCTCTTAAATATATTATGTCTTCGCGTAATGTAGTAATGCCAAGTGCTGAACTCGAACAGTAATTTGCCATAATCTGAATTTCAGAGTCGTATATAAGGCATAGCGATTGAGCTACAATCATCATAGGATTAAAATGTATTGTTCAAGTACGGAACATTCATTTCCCATTTTACGCTAAATATTTCAGAAGGCGACTACAAGTTCATCAGCGGGATCACTCAAAAGAACACGTGGAAATGATATGACGAGCAAAGTCACGTGCAGAAAATTTTTTTCTAGCATAAAAAAAATTTAAGTGGAAAGAAATAACGAAAAGATTGACGCCCCATGCGACTTATATATGAATAATTCTAAACTGTTGGGAATTAAAGTGCTACCATTGCTACGGGAGAATTCAGTACAGAATTTTTGTGTGTCATATGTTTGACTTTCGTGTTATAAAAACGCTTGGTAAGACATCGAAGGATTTAAAATGATTACTGTATGATTTAACAAAAGTTAATTACAAACTACGTGAGGATTGTTGTACCTCGATGCGTTCACGTGAACTTCAAACAAATTTTCCTGAGAGGGTCATTACTAAAGATAAAAAGTGTATTCTGAATAATTATGTTCACAAAAGGCAGTGGCTCTTTGTTAATAACAGCCTTTATCACACATCATTATAGTTTTCTTTCATTAGAGGTCCTTTTGAGTGAATGGTGGGACCATGAGGAAGTTTTCCACTAGGAGCTCACATGTAAAAGTCGAACCAGAACATCTTAGGTGTATTCTCATCAGATATGTCATTTAAGAACAGCTGAACACAATGAAACGTCTTTCATTGAAGAGCAAGATAGGAGAGATTTTCCACCATGACGTTGCTTTACCCCACAGTCTAAAAACAACCCTTAAACTCTTCGTAAACTTTGATTAGGTATTGATGTCTCACCTTCCAAATTCATCCGACATTTCTCTACCACATTATTATCTTTTCAAAAGCAAGCGCAATCAGGTTGATAGTCAAAAACTGACTTCAAAAGAAGAGGGGTAAATTTGAGGACTCTAGCGTCCTATAATGTACTAAGTCATGTTTATTTTAAGCAAGAGGCCTCAAACAACTTTTTCGTAGCTTGAACGGTGTCGTAGAGAAGAATGGAACTGAAATCACAGATGAATAAATGCTCAACGGTATTTTAGGTTAAATTACTCCTGTATTAAAAATTCGCTCAGAACTTTCATTACAACCTTATATTCAGAGAATATTCTTGGTCGCACGAGTGATATCTAGAAAAATAAAAATTGAATTGATGTCAAATATGTCACATTGCTTACGTCATTTATTGTAATTTCATCACCTTCACGTTAAGATACGTTCACGTTGATGAAGAAAAATGAACTTGTTGATTCATTCTGAAAATTTATAAAATTTTTATCAAGGATAACAGTTTTCATTTATGTGATGAACTAAAGATCTCGCCAGGCTCTCAATAAAACTGTTTTCTCGATTTCTAAGGCGCATGAAATTTTTTACACGTTTTTTCAGCAGTTCCAAACTTTAAAGCAAAATAAACTCAACGTTGTAGGAGCATCAGATAGTGAATGTTTGCGTTGATTGGCCGAGGGTCCTATAGCAGCATCTGTTCCCTGGAGCTCAAGCAAGAATAGAGTGCATTCTTTTGGCTTAATGGACTCCGCCATCGAGCTACTGCCTCCCTGCCTGCCCAGCCTCGCGCTGTGAAGTAGTGGGCGCCATATAAAGTAAGCAGGGCAGGGATGAAGGAGGTGGTCTGGGACATGGAGGAGTTGCTGAATCAAATGACATGGAAAATAATAAAATACTGGTTGTAAACAGGAGGCGAATCGGTTTAATTAAGATATTTTTAACTAATTTAAAACAGATTTGGGCCTCATGAACATCATGCTTAGCAAATCAAAGTGTTTTGACCTAGAATATCTTGCCCTGACCTAACCTACCCTATTATAATCTAATCAAACCGAATTTAGCCTTACCTCACCTGAATGGATTGCTTGAATTTATTTATAGATGAAATGTAACAGACAGAGGCCTCCAGATCGGTCACTAGGGTATAGGTAATCGTACACCCATGAAGAGGGTTTTTTTTATTTCGCATATTTTACCGTTGGGTATTTTGGTGGAATTGACATTGAGTGTGAGATTCGTTCTAAAAACGAACATACCGGGAATTGGAGTATTCAAGATGACTTCTCTTTGTACAGATTTTGGCAAATTAAAACGAAACAGCCTGAGAAAAGCCTTCATTTTCAGGCGGCCACCATAGTTCAGAAATATACCGACGGCAACATATTCAACAACTGCAATGGGAGTAGCAAAAAAAATGTTTAAATTCTGAATTTTTAACAAATTTTGACGTTGTTGTAGGTAAGGGAGAATGCTTCGGCACATAATGGTATTTCTTGAATTAAGCTTGAGTTTTTGTGCACTGACCAAACCTAACATAATCTAACCTTACATAACTTAGCCTGATCTAACATGAATTGATTTGATCAAAACTCTCACAACTGTAATTTGACTGTAAAATAAATACTAGATTAGTTATGTGGATGTATAAATTTAGTATTTTTCATTTCAGTCCAAGTTTTTATAGCGGACTATTTTTCTGAAATTGATACCGGGTATTAGAATCGTTCTTGAAATTATCATGCTGATGACAGAGGTGATGCGGATAAATGGATCATCAACACAAATTAGGGAAAGTATTTGAAGCCGTTAATTAAAAAGACCCACGATTCCAGGCGGCCTCGTAAAGCTGCAGTACACGGACTTAAAAGTCTTCAACTGCTGAACAGAGAAAAATATTTACATATTCAAACACCAATTTGCCAATATATGATATAGCGCTTACCTCCGCCCGAGTACAAATATGAATTTTAAAGTACAAATATTGTCAGAATGGAGGGATATTTTTAGTGTTCTCGTTTGAACAATAATTTTCAATGGAAAATTCGTGAGGCATACAAACATTATTATGTTCTGAGAGCAATTAATTAATATTCAAATTAAATTATTTGCTTGTTTTATTGAACATTATTGGCAGCGGATCAGAGACAACAAATTTTGTAAGCGGGTTTGATATAATTTAGTTGACCATGTGGGATCCCTTGACAAATAATTTTACGTGTTTCCACGAGCAAAAATTGTTCAGGGATTGCTTCTGTGAATTTGAACTAGCATTGCACAAACGATGCGAATTTGATTTGTTCTGTTGATTCACGAAGTCCCATTTTACCTTTCCCCGAATTATTTGAAGTCATAACATCGAAACCTTACATTCATGATGGAATCTAAATAACACAACAACCGTTTTTCTCTAGGCTGCCTCATTTTAGAGCAGCAAAATAATTTTTGCTGCTCTGCTTTGCGCCAAGGTAATTTCTGGGGCCTGGGTTCAAGTTCCTTTAGTTTTTCTACTTTTCGAGACGAAATTAACGTCATCATGATTTTATTGTCTAAGGTATTTACCGGATGATTTAATTTCCCCGATTTTCATCAACAAAAATCCTTTTTGAAAACGTTTCATCATTTAAATAGTTTTTAAACCGGCGCAGTGCAAATGTGTGAAGGATTATTTTGAATCAGAAGCATTATGTCATTCCACTTGTGGCTCCATTTGACCAAAGAAAAATTTTGTGCTATTCCTTCTTCGGACAACATTCGGAAAAAGGTGAAAATCTGCATACACCTACACTGAAAAATTTTATGTGTGTTGATTTTCAATTTGTTCATCAGAATTAGAATCGAATTAGTTCATTTTTTAACTACTAAAATAGACATTCCGAAGACCTATACTCTCTTATGTTATTGATAGACGTAATTGCGCATGGCGTGGATCTGAATACGTGGGTTCTACCATAATATCCCAGCATGTTTGCGTACATGAGCATGTCAGTAAGATTTTTACACTAATCTTCCTCTTGATAGCCCTTGGTCAGCAATTTGCTCTCATGCTGAAAAGTAAAACCTTCCTGTAAAACTAGATGACTTCAATTTTATAGCCTCTATATCTCTCCAGGTCTACCTTCGCACTGTGGGGTCTCTTCTTTTTCTGCTACGCAAGCCGCTGCCGAACGAGTTTCAGTCGGCTTATGATATCCATTGCAATTTTTCAACGTTTTCTTTTTATTAGGTTTTCATCTCGCTTTTATTGGAATTTAATCTGTGAGTAACATTTCTTCTGAATGGTTCCTGGTCAAATTTTGATGAAGATGACTCTGCTAGTCGAAATATTAATTTTAAATGATTTGTGCTTTCAAAACCAGAAATGTAATTACAAAGGTAAAGTCCTTGGCAATAACAAATTGTAAAGTGAAGCAATCGTAAGAGCTAGAACGCTTATAGTATTGCTACAAATATTGCTGGCTTTTAAACCATTAGATTTTGACGAAACTGTGAGTACCTTTAGCTCAAGAATATGAAAGACTGAAAATACCCGCTTTTTGAAACTGATTTGCATGTTATAAAAAATAATTTTTAGAACATGAAGAATAACAGTAAGGGAATTGGCATTCAACAAGATGTATATACGCTTTCTAAATCATATTTTTTCAAATAAGGTTTCGAGTAGCGTTAATAATATCAACAGGGAGTTAATAACTGTTTATCCAAAAAATAAAAGTTAATTAAAAGAATGATGTTCCACCTTGCACTTCGTAATTTTTTATCTTTATTACTTCAGTGTCGGTGTTAAGGTCTACAAAATGCACTATGAATGCTATGAATGAAAAGTTGGCACCATTGACCGTTCTGACGACAACTTCGCCAACAACGAAACTCTAGCACGCAGCTAACATAGTGAAAAATGAAATACAAGTATTCTTGATACGGCAAATACATATGTTGGATGATGATCTCAAATGATGGTGGTCAATATTAGGACAGTTTTTCGTACGCAGCATTTGGTCAGAATATTTCGAGTCCCTATAGCATGACGATGTTTTCTAAGGACCGGGACACTAGCAAGCTCACTCAGTATCCTCCATTCACATTAGCTTTACTTATTAGACAGTGTTGACACCACCGAATACGCAAACAGACAGGAAATAATCGTCTTGTTTACGTACGGGAGTCTCGAAAGCGTGCTTTGTGTTAGGAAAGCTGTCAGTTATTTCAGAGAGAGGAGCTCCCTTTCCCATCCTCTGTGTACCGCCTCTGGGCAAAGCTACGCGTGCACATTTTTTGTTGTCTAAAAACGTGCACTCTATTAATGATGGCCAATTTTAATTTAAGAATAAAAACATACAATGCTATTAACGTGAAATGACTGCAAATATTCCCGGGGAAATTTCAAATTTTCCGTCAAAGCGAGATTATTTTCGGAGAAATATAGAAGCTTCTATTATTTTGATGATTTTTGGTGTATTCGCCTGGGTAAATGTGGCGCTCTTGCAGACGCCCTTTCGGCGGACAAAACACAAGTTACTGCGCCCCGGACACGGCGTTGGGACCCACAAATTGGCAATTGCCTAACAAAATCGGCATCCATAAATAGAGATAATCAGATAATCGAGGTGGAGTTTGGAGCAAGCTCGAGGCAGAGGTAGGAAATGCCACGCCCTACTCACTCAGCGTCCTTTTGTGCCCGACAATTGCTTCTCTAATTCCTGCTTTATTGAAGTAAGAGCGAGTAATGACCATCAAAGCAGCCGCCAAATGCAGCAATGTGCGGCTGATGGCGGCTGGTATCCGGCGGAATATCTAATTGGATATCTGATTGGATATCTGTTGAGAATATCTGGAACTTATTTCTAATGGGATATCAAGCGTGAAATTTGGTGGGGATAGTTGCCCAGAATACATGCCTCGAAATCTGGGAGGATATCTGTTGCGATATTTGGTAGGGTTTGTATGGGGAAATTTGTCAGGAATAGTCGCCCACGATATCTGGGAGGGATTTCTGGCGGGAGATCTGGTGAGATACATGGCATTCAAGTATCAGGCATTGTAGGCACTCTGCTCGAAGAAAGTGACACGTCACGTGCTTCAGCTGATTGTGTTTGTTAGGTGCTAGATGTGGCGTCTTCATTGAGATGATAGCCTACTGACACTCCACTAAAGCAACAGCCAACTGGCAGTTCGCTGAAACAACAGCCTACTGGCAGTTCGCTGAAACAACAGCCTACTGGCAGTTCGCTGAAACAACAGCCAACTGGCAGTTCGCTGAAACAACAGCCTACTGGCAGTTCGCTGAAACAACAGCCAACTGGCAGTTCGCTGAAACAACAGCCAACTGGCAGTTCGCTGAAACAACAGCTAACTGGCAGTTCGCTGAAACAACTGCCTACTGGCAGTTCACTGAAACAACAGCCAACTGGCAGTTCACTGAAACAACAGCCTACTGTCAGTTCGCTGAAACAACAGCCTACTGGCAGTTCGCTGAAACAACAGCCTACTGGCGGTTCACAACAGAAATACAAAACTGTTCGTATTGCGGATGCAGCTTAGATGCCCAACGAGACTCGCATCAACTCACACCTTTATCAAATACCACCTCCCACAACTCCCTCAACTCCCCTCCTCTAACTCCCCACTCCCCAACACCAACGAGTGAAAGAAAAACCAACTTCCAGGAGAACCAAGAACCAAGATGAGGCCAAAACTACAGCAGCTTAGCTCCTTAGTTGCACTCCAGCACAGAAAACCGCTGCGTTCAACGAGAGTTTCATAAATAGCTCATAAAGTTACGGTGAACAGGCACAGATATTGTGATGCACAGGCACGAGAAATTGATTTCTCTTGACGCTAATTAATAGTGGCTTAGATCTGACGCATCAGTGTTAAATTTTCGCAAAAATGGTGAGCGATAAAGAAATTATCTGCCAACTTCATCTAATTACGGATAACATTTGTAGCTTCCCGAGCGGAAAAGCAGCTCTAATCTACCGCAAAGTATACTTTATACAGTCCTAATCTCGTGCAAATTATTCAATAATTGTGGTTATTTTTTGCACCTAAACTAGCGACAGAAGATCCCTTCTTTAAGAAAAAAGAAAGTGATTAGAATCGCACTCATCGCTGAACTGGCGGCTGTTTCTTACGTTTCGCCGCTATCGAGTTTGATACCTTTGAAAATAAAATTAATTTTAGAATTTAAAAATTTCTATGAGTGCAATGTGCGAGTGCCGTAGATGAGGAGGGTCAATTGGTATGACTTGTAGGAACTGTACTACACGTTCGAAGGAGAGTGGTGTGCCACACATTAATTACTAATGTCATGATTGCTGGGTCTCGGTATTTATCTCGATTAAATGCGACCGTCTTTTCTTTCGTAGCAATCATCCAAGTGTGATCACAAATGTTTTTCTTTTTTCCGGTCAATCTTTTCAATCATTGAGTAATTAACGCACGAACTCTTTTGTTGAAGTATCAATCGAAACGGTAGCTGGTCGAGGTATGACGTCGAGGTATTACTGAATGTATTACTATTTATTTTTGGGTAGCGATACTTTATTAGATCCTGTACTCAGCTATCAATTATAAGAAGCACAAGACGGTCATTTCTGTTTTTCTTGAAACAAATATGGGATTAAAATACTCTGGAAAATATCACGAAATTTGTTACTTCGAGAAGCTGCTAACGCACGCTCTCGTAGAATGTTTGCAACGTGAAACCTATTGGTATCTCTAAATACATTCTAGACACTCTACTCAAATGGGCAGGATGCCCAAAAGGCTTCAAACTATAGGTACCGAGGATCAGCAGTGATGTATGTGATCCAGGTTATAATCTCTGTATTGTCGACGTAATGAAAGTTGGTGGCGAAATGTCCTTACTTTTGAAGATACTCAGAGCACGAAATGTGTCCTCTGATGTTAATTCAAGTAATTGTCATGCTAATTGAAATCGCTGTGCGATAATGAGAGTGAACTCATAATACCTTGAAGTTACACTTTAATGACTATTCAGTTCAGTAAATGTCGGGGGACGAGAATTATCATTGGCAAGACCGTGGCTTCAGTATTGAATGGCACATCGTTATGACATAAGCGCACCTCAGCAGGCGCACCACACAATGGAGACGTTCTGCGCGCTCACTTTGACGTTTCTCCGCTGCCTCTCACGGCTTCACTGACCACTGAGGGTAACCTATTCTATGGATCAGACGTGATTGTTACCATCAAACGCATCCTAACAGTGTTTCAAGAATCAAGAGCCTACTTTGTGACGAAGAATGTTGTCGAAAAATACTTACTCCACCCATAATATGCTCCATATGAGATCTCGAATGATACGAGGAAAGGGAGAAAGTTAATTATTATTGCTGAAGGTGCTTGGAGTGTTTCCCTGTTGAGAGTTTGAAAAGGGAGGCAGTAGCAGCAGCACCGGCAACTGAGATCGAATGTTCGTAAACATTGCCCAAATCACTTATAACTCGGAATTGAGAATCAACCTTTAGTCTACCATAATTTGCTTTAAATTGCAGCAGATACTTTCCTCGATCCACCACATCGATCAGCAGTCCTAATCGCCGGTAATGCTTCGGTCTATTCGATGTTCTCGCTACAAGATACGTCATTACCGGCACAATTTTTTTGCAAAACACAAGAATAATGTGAAGATAATGTGGATGGACTGACCTCCATCCTTCCTACGTTTTGTTCTAGATAATATTCTAGATTTTCTAATAATTTTAAACGAGCAATACGCAGGAACTACCCGGCGACGTTGCGCCTTCTAATCCCCATTGTTTCAAATGAGTTCATTCTCAGCCCCGCCGCGACGCAGAGGCGCACACTGTGAGTGTTGCTCTACCTCTCCAATCTATATCCAGCTTACCGCTTTCTAATACTGTTTTTCATTTTATACTCTGGTTACCGTAGAGAAATTAGCAGCTAACGAACGATTTGCTTAGAGATTATTACAGTGTTTTGCTGATCGTCTAACGAGGTTCCCTCATTAATTTTACTAATTATTAGATAATTTTCGTTATTTTAGCTACAATATATGAATCTTCTTGTCTCTCATGCGGATAGAAAAACATTATAGAGGGATTTCGTGACATATAGCAGCCGCACTGTCATGATTTAACAGATTTTTTTTAAGATAGCACATATGTATTACAAATTTAGGTTAATATTCATATGCTTTGCCGAATTTTTAGCTAAGTCCTTCAATTTTCAATGTCTTGCCTCCCCATGAAAGAGCTCTGCGCTAGAATCATGAGATTCACATTGCAATGAAGCCTCGGTTTATTTGCCTAGTGTAATGAGCCTTGAGCTCGGCTGCCTCAATTGCTGCATCGCAGAGGCAGGCTCAAGCCTCACCGAGAGACCATTTTACGACTACTTTGCTCGAGAGAGTTCGTTGTGATGGAGATTGCATTCCAATAAAAATAATTTTTATTGTCGTGGTATGTTGTCGTGGTAACTGATTTCTTCAGCGTCCTTGGTCTTTATGAGCAAAGACTCTTAGGTGCTCAAATAATTGCGTTCCTATTGCAGCTTTATTTTGAAAAAATTATATCAATCGACCTAAATTCAACAATGTCTTCTTACGCTTCATCTAAATATGTTTTTGACTCCCTTTGAAATGTACAGATAATATTTCGTGACACTAACTTAAATTTTTTTATGATAATCATCATTTTCAGTAAATAGTGGCAAGGTGTATTTGTATCAGACTGGAAGCTTAAAAAAGTGAGCTCCCTGACCTCACTTGAGCGGGTGACGAGTATGTGCACCTAAAGTGAGTGGGAAGGTAGTCCGCAGAGACGTAGGAAGAATGAAGATCTCATGGATCTGGTCGCCCACGTAAATCCTGAGTTGTGAACTGACTGTTAAGAAAGCCTTTGAAAAGATTCTAGGGCAGAAAATAGCTACGTTTCCGAAACGAAAAACCACTTCTGTAGTTCTGTAGCCATAGTGTCCAGGACCGTCAAGAGTGGAAGAGGAAAGAGCTTGAGGCGATTGGAAGAACTGTACTGCTTCTGACTACTCGACTATTACAGCTAGGCCAGGAGTGCTGTCGAATTTTTGAATGATTTGAAGAGCCATGAGAACGTTTGCCATTTTTTTCGACGAGATGCTTTTCACTGAGGGCCTGGTCGCGAATAAGCAGAAAAATCACTTTGTTTGCTTCTGCCAGGACGTCTCAGAGGTCTGCCTCGTATCTACGAACAAGAACGCTGCCAGATCTGTGATGACGTTTGACGTTTTGACTTCAAATGGCAAAAAAAACCCTGCCTCTGTCATTCGAAACCGGTTACATGTTAACCATTACCGAACACCCTCATTTTGAGAGTGAAATATTGGGGCAAAAATTACCATGAATGAAGACTACCTCATCTATCCAGTCTAACTTTATCGCCGGAGCATGCATGTTTTTCTCCGCCCAAGCGATTTAATTACTTGGGCGGCGAAAAACATGCGTGCAGGCGGTGAAAAAGTTAGACTGGGTAACGAGTGAGTGCCACAGTACACACTGCTACAATCGTTCCTGAGTGGTTGAGACCAACCTGAAGTTCTGTGTGAAAAACTTTTGACTGCCACGTTCGTCCGAATTAAGCCATCTGGATTACAGGCCTTGGACTTACTCCGAGAGCAAAGCTTGCAAAGTTTGGCAGCAATAACGATAAGCTGAAGTTCACTGTTAAGCGTTCATGAGACTGGAGGTGAAAGGAAGAGCTATTTCGTTAATCGAAAGGAAGTGAATGAGTAGCTCTGTTTAATCTTCACCAGAACTTTTGGGATGTTAATCAGGTACATTTTCCGGAATTTGATGGATATTAGCCCGAAACGTTCTCGGTATAATGAAATTTTTATCAGCGATTTTTGCTCACTTATTTTTATTGAAATTTGTTTGGGAAGGTATCGAAAATTAAATATGGAGTGTAAAAAGATATGCAGAGTTCTAACATATTCTTATTGGGCCTAATTTTGAATACTTTTTGATTTATATGCGAGTTGTATAAGAGCATCGTAGATGGAACGATACACAGCTATAAAGAGAAAGCGTGGAACTCAACAACCTGAAGTGATAGGGCAATTCTGATTACAAACATAGAATTAACTTACTTTAGTTAATATAAGTCACTCTATTACTCGAGTAGCAAAATCTCTGTCAATTATAGTGTAGTCAATATTCCATGGAATAGGCCGGATACAGGACAGGCCCAACTCTGGGAGAGTCCTTTGGTTTGTGCCTCATCCCATGAAGTGGGCTCATGAATTTCACTAGCACAAATGGTTTACATGTTGGAGTTACGCCAAATTAAATAATTTCTTGCTCGGTGGGAATGCAATTGACCACCTACACAAAAGAATGAAACCATGTATCATAGTAAAAGTTTTTAGCTTCATGGGGTATGCAATGAATGAATAAAAACGATACTCAACAAGAATGCGGAATGAGAATGATCCGCTCAAGGTTTTGGCGATGAAGGCTTTATTTTAACTCAGATTGGGAGCAGAAAATAATGGCTATCAGTTCAAGCGATATTGAGGCTGCCTTTCGATGAACTGAAGCAAGCAAAACCGCCCTCCGCTCAGTTTCGCAACACGATCACCGCAAGAAATGGGGTGTAATTTAAGTCAAAGAAACACACAAGGAGGTAAAACTTCAATGTCGTGTTACCACTTGGTGAGACAGAGAGAAATCTCAAGCATCTATTTGAAATAATAAGGGATAAAGGACGAAGACGTCCGTGCACATGCACGGAGGTCGGTTGCACGGTAAGTCGGCTTTCCTAAAACAAGAGAGAAAATAAAATTTATGTTCAAGTTCTTTTTAGAACGTTGGATATGAAATCATAAAAATGAATAAAGTACGGCTTTCCTAAAACACGAGAAATAGAAGTAAAAGCTGAAAGATACTCTCTCAGCTACAAATTTGATGAACTAACACCTGACAGAATTTACTGATCCCGCGGCCGGTCAGGACACGATAACATGAAAATGTGGCTAGAATATGGACATCAAGGGCTCTCTGAACAAATTCTGCACCTGAACAGAACTCGGTATAAGACACTTTTGAAGCTCTTTTAAGCGATAGTTCATAATTCTGCCTATTCTGGAACCCTGGAGTGAATTAAAAAGTCATATAATACCCTGAAGAAATACAGCCACGTCGTCTACAGACGTACTCCCACACTACTTGATGAATGATGGCATTATTTCGTACTATGATCGCTCGACATCCTATTAGCCATCCATGTCACAACGCTAACCGCCGACGTCCTCTTATTCGCGAGCACTTCCCTAATGAAGCCAGATTACTGGAACGGACCAGCAAGTCGGGGACCGTTGCAGGCAGAATAATTATTGTCCGCTACAATGCACGGTGCTGAAACAAAGGTAGTTGTCAAATGATCAGAAAGGTTGTTTCAAATCTACGTACACTGCGAGAATGGGCTCTCGGAATATTTTTAAGAATCTAAGTACACTTTTTTGTATTTTAGTATATATTGTAAAAAATTGAACGCTAACTGGGACCTGGAAAAATGTCGCAAGATCTGATTTCTGGTGACCGTGAAAGATTTCCACATGATGTTCATGCAGCAAGTTTCACAAGGTTAAATCAAATCCCTTTGTGCCGACAGGTGAACTCCATTAAGAAAGTGCTGCTGGAACTCATGTCGATAAAAGCTCAATTATAGTTTTATCCCGCAGCGGCTAAAAACTCAAATTTCGATACCCTCGAACAACTCCATTACTGGAGAAACGCCATTAAAATCAAGTTTGCAGTTGGCGAGAGTGGTGGATGATGATGATGAACTTCCAAGAAATCTTGTGGTCTAATTAATAAAAGCAAGTTAGAGGTTTATGTTCACAACGATGCCTCTCAGGTTTGGAGAATAGATTCAAGAACTTTCTCGTGCACCATGAAGAACACCATCACAGCTATGAAATATGCAGGTAGGAGCACAGTGGTATGGGTTTCTTTACAGTTTGTGGTACTGGACAGCTGCCAAAAATAAACGAACGGTCGATAGAGCTAATATTGTTAAATTTAAAACTTAATTTACCTATGCCAGCCGAGAAACTGGACCTTGGATCTGACTGGCTGCTTCAACAGAACGTTTATCTTAAGTATACATACAACCAACGAAATTCGTGAAAGATTCCAAGGCATCATTATCCAGCTACTGGCATGATATTCAAAAAATCATTTTAAAATCTGATAGAAAAATAGAGTAGAAAACTCTATGGACATGTACACACAAGACGACTTACCTCATAGATTAAAAGTGTTTGCCTAAGAAGGATGGCCTAAAATTCCATTTAAATCTTGCAAGGCTATAAAAAAAACTCACAGGATTCGCTCACGAGTTGTGATTGTAAATGGAGGCTCTGTAACCAAACATTAAACAGATTTCTTCCAAGAGTCCTAAAACTCCTCTTCTCTAGATATTTTCTTAAACCGTATATCAATTTCACATGTGAAACAAATTTTCTGTTTTTGTTCATCATTTAAGTTTGTAGGAGTTGATCGTAAGCTGTATGTGTAGCTTTCATAGTTACGTGTCTTAAATAAATGTTCTGAAATGATTTTTTCCTGATCTACTACTTGGTCTATTTCAATTTACACATTTGCGTGTTAAATATATCAACATAAAAATGCATTCAAAGGGTTTTCTAAACCGATTCATTTTTACCACAAGCAATGCAGAAGTAGATTGTTTTTAAGTCTAGTACAATGGTCCAATTTGAGTATGGTTATCTGTGGGCCTGAACAAGTTCAGTGACTTTTAGGGCATCCTAAAACCAAGGCTATTCTAAGGAGTACATATACGTTTACCCTATTTCACTTGACCTAGTTGTGCACTAGACTAATCAAAGAATTAATTCATTCGAGGTTCGATGCCTAATTTTACAGAGTAGTTTAAATGGGCTAGATGTATTAAGTATATTCTAGAAACGACTTGAGAACAGACTGAATGTCATTGACATTAACCATGGAAAATTACCCTATCAGGATTAGTCATTTAGTTGAAAATATTTGAATTGGTTATCTTACATACTTACTTCGATAGGAAATGGGATTCGAGATTCATGTTGAAAGCTTTGTAAGAATTTCTTTCACGGATCTCAGCAGGGATTGAGTTTCAAGCCTTAGTTCCAAAAAAGAGGATACTGTGTAGTGACCGAGCTTTTGAATAATAATGAAGCATGAAGTTACTTCTACTTCGAGTTAAATGGTCGTAATGACCAGTTTGAGCAGTTAATAATTGTTTGAGGTTTTTCTCGCCATCACTGGTCAATGTTTTATATATGAAATTACATATGGAGAATTTGTGGTGATCCACACGTTTAAGTATTTTGAAAATTTTGAATTAATCATTTGTGTGAACATAATATTGTAGTTCCTTTACCGCTCTGATGTTTTCTTATGCAGAATAAAGAGTTTTTTGGTTTTATTTTTATCAGTTCCGTGCCATGCTTCTATTCCGTATTGTAGGTATGGTGAAATGAGCGTTCAGCAAAGTATTTACAAAGCTTCTTCAGACAATGAATTTTTTATTTAATGGAAGATTCTAACGAATTCTGATAACTTAGTGCTAACATGAGCGATGTGCTCTTTGAATGTCAAATGTTTATCTAACATAATTCCCAGGAACTTACATCAGTTGGTTTCTTCGATTTCACCTTCGCCAATTTAAATGCGTGGAAGAGATATATTTCCCGTGTATGGGAATAGAATATATTTTGTCATATTGATATTTAGGCTTAATTTATTAGCTTTGAGCCGCAGAGAAACCTTTTTGAGCTCGTTATTTATACTCTCTGCAATTAAAGCGGGATTTCGATTTAAAAGGACCGTAGAAAGGGTGCTGTCAGTCACCGGTAAAAAGTATGAATATGAAAAATTTTCTAGATTTAACGATATCGTTAATAAAGAGAGGCACAAGGACAGATCCTTGTGGGACTCCATGGCTAATTATCTGTTGTTCCGATTGTGCATCGTCAACGACAATATATTGCTTCCGATTTGTTAGGTATGGTCTGAACCAATCATGATCAGCTCCTCCAAAGTCATAACAGTGGAGTTTCGAGAGTATTATGTCATTATCCACACAATCGAATGCTTTTCGAAAGTCAAGAAATAAGGAGAAAACATGTTTTCCTTCATCTATATTAAAATGAAAGTTTTGCAAATTATTTAATACAGCCTGTGTTGTTGATTTTTTTTACAGTAGATACAAAATTATTTATCATAGAGATATAGTTTTTGTTCATAAATAAAAAATACACTTTTTATGTTCAATTTTCTCGAACATTCTGCTAATAATTGATACCACAGAGATAGGTCTAGAATTGTATTCGCAAGTTTTTTTTAACTACTTTTAAAAATTGGGGTTACTCTAGCAACTTTGAGGGAGTTCAGAAACTGCCTAGGCAAAAGGACTTGTTAATAATATTGGAGATGAGCGGGGCTATAATATCAGCTCTAACTTTACGGACTTTTGTCACAAACGTTTTTAATCCACTCGATTTTTTTTAGGTATTTAAGGCACTCAATTACGTCGGAAAAGTTGGTAGACGGAAAAAATAAGTTGCGTTCACGAACATGATTAAAAGTGACGCATGAAAATAGCATTTCCAACACATTTTTTTTATTTTACTGAGTTTTCACTTTTTTTGAGTTTTACGATATCAGATTTCTTTTTGGTCAAATTGAATCTCACCACGATGAACTAAATTTTTTCTTCGTTAAAAGTTGATATAAATTTGTTGATATCTATTTCCATTTTGATACAATTAACTTTCGCACACATGAAATAAAATTTTGTTTCGATAAAATTTACTTCTGCCTTGAGTTAATTCATTTTCTCCATGAGCCATGTTATATAATTTTATTTCCCTGAAATTAAGTTTAAATTTGGAAAAATTAAATTTTGTATTAATGAAATTAGCTTTCATTTTGAGGGAATCGAATTTCACACCTCGATAAAATGAAGCGTTGTTGGCATGAAATCGAATTTCATCTACATAGTTGAAATTCCCTACTGCTGCGATTAAATACGTTTTCATCCTGACGTGTTTAAATATAGTTCTTTTTGGCGAAGTTGAGTTTTATTTTAATGCATTTAAATTTCATTTTTAAATTTTCAAATTTTGTTTTCATGCAATTAAATTCATCTTAAAGGAAACCTTGACGAAATATTAGATAAAAATGTGAGATAACTCAGCCTTTTATTTAGACGCCGAAATGGGCTTGTCTCCGAGTGAGACATTTAAAAGAGCGAGTTTGTATCTAAGCTACTCAGAACATTGCACAAAATCCATATTAGTTGTGATCTATCATGCAGCTGCTGTTAGGACTTTTCTGCGCTGGAAATCTCTCCGTGGACTCAAGGTAGACTGGGCAATTTCCTCGCAGCAGGTCTTGACAGCCGCTGCAGCGGAGCTCATCACAACTTATCGGCTTTCGGAAGTGAAGTAATTTGGTTTGAAAATCTTGCA
>JACJUY010001273.1:57800-90023 GCA_014220935.1 Platorchestia sp. MABIK
CCAAGACGAGTTTGGTGCGCGAGTTCAGAATTCCGAAGAATTTGAACAAAATTCGGGGCCAATTTCTTTCCCGCGTCGCGTTTCAAAGTCTATGAATGATCAGGGTTCTATTTGTCTCAGGGAATTTTAAAAAGAAACCCATTTTGAGCAATCCAACGCAATCTTTCGACAGATCTGGACGTTTGGTAAATTTGTCGAGGCGAACTGCATTGTCCCCGGAGATCCGCACGTGTGATACGCCCTGCCCCTCTTTCATCCAATCTTCGTTGCGGATTGGATCTCTTTCTTGTAGGCGAAGATTGTGCACCGTACAAAAAATGTTTGGATTGGATTGACATGACAGAAAAACACGAGATGTCGAGATCTTACGTTTCTTTATGTGTTACAACTCAGTGTTCATTTTGTGTTTTCGGGATTAAAATGTAACCTTAATTGGTTTCTAGTGCGATTAGCACGGTACCTGTCGAGTATTCGTATAATATACTTATTTAAATATTTTGTACTATCGTTTACGTCCGGCAGAAATGACGGTATAATTCAAGAATTTTTGTTAGATCCGATATTTATTTACTAGCCCTAATTAATGGAAATGATTTATTTCAAATGTGAGTTTCGATTTTGATTTTCCTCCATCTTTCTGGCTAGAACTACTGATTATTATTTGATGTGTTTTTACTTTTGAAAATGATCTCGAAGGGTGTAAAACTGAAAGCCACGAAATGCCACTTATTCAAGTTTCAAGTTTCCGCCATAAAATGGCACTAATCTCAAACTGCATGAAAAATTCAGAGTGAGTGATAGGCGTTTTTAAATTATAAGCTATAGTACCTTCACAATTTGTATCATACAAAGTTGCCCAAACGTAACTGGCTCCTTGAATTAGCTAATAAAACGAAAACCATGAATGCTAGGATCGATGCTAAAGCTTGTTTGATTCGAAAGAAATACGTTTTTATTATTTCACACAACTCGATACATGAAATATTCCAGAAAGATTTTGTAACTGCATGGGTCGTGGAATAACTCATTGAAACAACTGCATATTCCTTTCTTTTTTGAGCATGATGGCATAACTGCAACAGTTACTGGTGAAAGATGTCGAACTATGATGAGGAAGTTTTTTGTCCCAGCGCTTGAGAGACATGACTTACAGAGTTTTTGGTTTCAACAGGATGAAGCTATAGCCCAAACAGCAAGAAAAGCAATGACATTGTTGAAAGGGAGGGTCCTTTCAAAGTTATTTGATTTCACGATTTGGTAATGTCTCTTGGTCCCCTTGTTCTCCAGATTTGTCCTCAAGCGATTTTGTCTCGTGGAGCTACACAATTTAACTAGCGCGCCCGCTAGACCCGAGAAACCAGTTTTTAAGCCATGAGTTAATGTAGCAAACCGGAAAATTGATAAGAACTTTAAGCCAACTTTTATCGTGAAATAGCTCAATTATCTTCTGACACACTGAGGAATTCTATGTAAACGACAAGAAAAGAGCCTAAAGTTATAAAAGCAACCGATTGAATTCAAAACTCACTGTTAGTGATCCATGAAATTGATTTCCGGTGAATAAAGGAAGTTTCAATATTTTAATATTCATAGTTTTTGTTATGTTAGAAAATGCAGAGTGTCAATTACGTTTGGGGCACCCTGTAATGAGCTTTTATACATGGACTCCAAAGAAATTTGTCCATCGTCGCAATTTTAGCACCCGTGAGGTGATGAAACCTGTATCAAAGATAAGCTGAAGGAGCCCTTCCAGCTGCTCAATGAAAAAGGTTCTATAGTGTCATAAAAATGATACATGCAGCCTTGTATAAAATTATGTCGCAAGCTTGGAAAAGTTCAAAATCTGTCAGTAACTCGTGCTCAAATAAGCTGAGAGCAGAATCAGATTCACTGTAAAATTAAACAGCTTTGTTGTTTCCTGTTTGGGCTGGATGGCTGGATACCAGAATTTTTCTTTAGATCTTTACCTTTACTAGCCCCATATGAAAAACATAATTCATTTCAACAACCGATTCCGATTTTTAAGTAAACTAAACTAAGAGAGCTATGCAATAAAAAGAGTCAGAGTGATTGAATAGTCAAAAAAAGTTCTCTGAAGTTGCAACAACAAAAAAGTTAAAGACCCGAGAAACTATGAGCAAACCACTATTTAAAGCCCCCAATGAAACCTACCCTCTCAAAGATCGTGGTGCTCAAAGTCAGAAAAGTCCAAAACATCAAGAGAAGACAAATAGATAAAAAGAGCATCATGCGGTGTTCGGAAAAATTCTCCTCGAACGTGACGGCTGAATTTTGCGAAGCTTGTGACAAGGTAATATCGAGTCAGACAGTGAGAAGGAAGTTGAAGGAAGGGGGCCTCAAAAAGTGCATGCCTTGAAAGAAGTCGTTGGTGTCCGGAGAGGTAAAACGGCCCGACATTTTGGAGTTTTGGCGTTTAAACCTTAAAATTGGACGACTTTTGTATGAACCAAAGTTGTTTGGTCTGATGAAAGGAACTTTAAGGGGGATTCACAAATTAGTTGTAGTTACTATACTAAAATTAGGTTTAATTTCAGCTGTGGAGCTGTGTTTTTCCTAATATGAAAATACTGATTAAAAATGTTAATCATCATAAGATTTTTGACACTTCTGTAGCTGCCATGTTCTGGGAAGAGTTGGGGAGATTTTCAGAACTGAATGCTTGTCTCAACGGCTTATTTTTGAAAAGGCAATTGGTTTGGGACTGTGAATCGTCCTCAGCGGGTAACTTGTAAAGGTAAAGTGCGGTTACTTGTAAACGAAGAAAAAATCCAGGACACACTCGAACTGGATGTGCCAACATTTATTGAAGCAAATTTTTACCATGAACTTTGCAAATAAAGTTATTTTCCTACAGAATGCTCGGGGCCAGAATGATCTCTATGCCCGTGAATATCGAAGACATTATTTGATAAAAGAATTCAGGGCAGTGGCCATAAGATATCACAGGAGTCAGGTTGATGGTAACAATCTATGGATCTTGATCTTATAGAATGCCTTCGGTTGTACAATAATTAGAGAAATGCACGAGGATGTACAATAATTTTAGCTCAAAACGAGAATAATTGCAGGAAACCATACCTCGGAAGAATGGCAAAAAATCGAGCGAACGACTTGTGCCAAGTTTGGGTTCGAACATACTGGAACGCATAAAGATGATACGCTCATACAATTATTTCTGCATACAGAAACAAGGATATTTTTAGATTTTGTTCTAATGCACGGCGTTAGAAAAAAAGGCTACGCTTGAAAAAATGAAAATATAAATAAAATCTGAAAGAAATTTTATTGTTTTTCGTGTTTGAGTAATTGAAAAAATTGTTCAAATTTTTTAGGTATTTTCATCACCTACTGGCTAATTTGGTTCATGGCTAAATTTAAATACAAAATGACCTTTTATATTAGTTGGGACACTCAGTTAGATGTGTTAGCTTCATTTCTTTGATTTATCATTAATTTATTTTTTTCGCTGCGACTTGGGGCTTAGTGTACCCAATTTCAACATAAACCGTCACTGAATGGTATTAGTGACAAGCTTAGCGCTCCACATTGAGAAATTACACATTACACAGAAGAAATTTGAATCAATGTGTTTGCGTTGCATTTTTCAATGAAATCACGGTGGCGGGTGACCACCACACACTACAGACCCACTGAGGAACGCCCTGCAGACACTTGAGTGAAGCCTTGGAACATTGGACCAAACATCATTGATGCCTGTTACAGACACTAGGAAAGAGCACCCGCATACGGTACGAGAGATTATTGTCAGGATAGCATTTTGGAGAATCGTTTTAATTTTAATGTTCTTCCAATTTTCTTTTGAAATCATCTTACTTCAAATGACGATATTTGCTTGTTTTCTGTTCTTGTTCTCCTCCGAGTTTTTCTATTGAAAATTGTGCGCCTTTTAAAACATAGTAAATAGCTGGTTTAGTTCTCACATTACTCTCTTTATTTATTCAACAAAAAAAGATAACAGGATTCTGCGCTCAAAAGCTGCCAAATTGCAACATTCAGTGACTTATTGAAATTCACAGTACCTGATTGATTTTTTTGCTTTTTAAAGATCATCATTTATTGCATCGCATAAATTTTACCTTGAAATCCAACCCTCACATTTAATTACCTCGAAGTTAGGTAATTTGCTATCTGCTTTTCGGGCTGGAGGTATTTTGCCTTAGGTATTTTCCTTTGTATAAAGCCTTCTTTGTATAAAGCAAATTGCCTTCATTTTTGGACTGTAGAGTTCCCGCGATACCTTAGATGCCCAGAAAAATCATCTACTCCTCTTTCTACCCAAGATTCATTGGTGGCCGACAAAGCTTCCGCCTTCATTTCCTTGCCGCTAATTGTTGACGCCTGTGCCTAAAATTGGGTCTGGAATTGGGCGCAGGCAAAATTACATTTGAGATTTCTCGCCGTGAATCACGTCTGCTGCGTTGAGGCATTCCTTCTATTGAAATCTGGCGGCACCTGCAACTCATCAGCGTAAAATATGAGCCATCGACTCCAGCGCCTACACTCACGGCATTTGGGATATCAGGCGCCCGGCAGCGCAAGGGGATCGGGAAGCAAAAACACCAATAGCTCAAAAAGAATATGCTGGAAACATCACAAGAACCATGAAGAATCACAAGAATCGTGAACACAAGTACTAGCAGTGAGAAATGAATCACTACCGTCTCCGTAACAGCCAACAAATATAAATGCAGACGAACCAAAAAGGACCTCAAAGTCACGTTTGGCGTCTGAACTCACATGCACTAGCTTGGAATGTTCATGCAGTTCCAAGAACACAGGCGCCATCACAACTACCTGAACCACCAGCCATGAGCGCCATCAAGTGCATCACGAGCAGCACCAGCCTCTGGTCAATAAACTCCGACATCAAGAGGCACCCAGGAAGCATAATACTCGCATATAGATACCGCACACGCCGACCGGCAAGCCACGAATGGCATGAATTTCTAAAACGTGGTGACTGCGTTGGGGCGCCCTCTCTCGTTTGTCTGCAATTGCTGGGAATCTTGAAGTTAGCTACAACCATATTTCGAACATATCTCACGTATTTTCATGATTACCGTAAATAAAATTGTTAGCCTTGCAATATTCATTCATTCCCGTAATTCATGGACTTGAAAGGGTGAAGAAAAATTCATTAAAATGTTCCAACAAAGAAGTAGGATTCTGGGATAATTAAGGTTTATTCATCTGTTTATCAAATCTCAAAAGCCTCGAAAGATTTTCTAGCCTTAGAATGTTATTAATCAAGGTAGTCAGGCAATCCTCTTTAAAGCGTAGAATACTATGGCAGGGGATGTTTATTTTCACTGTTTTCTTTCGCGAAATTTGTTTATTCCCAGTGTATTTTAAAATTTTAAACTTTAATCCGCAGAAAAGAAATTCAATAGAATTAAAGGCTCGAACCTTAAAACAGCCTTAAAACTCCACTTTTAAATGCAGATCAAATTCAATGCAATTTTGGACAGACTCAGCATTTGGTAGAACTCGGCAAACGGACACGTAAGCGCTTCCACTATGAAAATAAGAAAAAAAGGACTTCACTTCTTTCCATTCATGAGTTCAAGTATGGCCATAATGCTTCCCAAACAGCTGCTAGTAACAATAGAAATTGGGGAGAAAGCACCACTAGTGATTGAACGGTAAGGTGGCTTACAAAATTTACAGCGGTGATGAGGGCCCAGAACATGCACAGGAGATAGGACGGTTAAGCGATTTGGACAAATAAGAACTGATTGGTTTTGTCGACCAAATTCCACGCACACACGTTAAAGAAATGTTTCGTATGTTGGCTTCAGTACTGCGACATTCTCATCCATTCGTAGGCTATTGGTAAAGTGAATTCTTCATTAAAGGGACTGCATGAGCTCAATGACGGTCGATCAAAAAATTCAGCGTTTTGCAGTGTGCTCTATGCTCTCTTTGTGCAAAACCAATGGCACTTTTCTGTACCAAATAGTAACTAGGAATAAAAAGAGGATTTGATGTGCAACCCTTAAACGATCGTGTCCATGATTTGATCATGAGCACTCTAAACATTTTCTGAAGCCAATGTTGCGTCAGCACGAAATTGTTATAGATCTGTTTTTGTTAGTTAAATTATTAAAAGCAATTGTTATAGACCTGTTGTGTTGTGTCAGCCACTTTGTTCAGCCCTGTTCATAAACTTTTAATAGCAGTCAAAGCAGTTGCAGCTCTCATCGTAAAATTGAGTGTATCTCAATTAGACGACGAGAATCAACAAATAAACCATACTTACATTAGAATCACCAAATGTTGAAGTATAGAGAAAATTCATACCATATGGGCGAAGTGTTTTAATTTCAAGATTCCCATCCCTACGTAAGAACATCGCAAATGCTTGGGGATATAAATAAATTTTTACTCCTGAAGCTGTCTTCTCAATCGCTCGTGTAAAGTGCGAATGGATTTGGAAATGGGTAATAATGTTAGAAAAATGAATGCTCCACTGCTTATTCATATTATCAAAATTAAACGGCCAAGCTGCGGGACCCAGACGAAGACTGGTCATGGCATCCCTGTAAGCTGAACATGAGAAACAAAACTTGACTAACCCAATCTGGTCAGGCCACGGACTGGTGCCGCGGCAGGAGTACAATCGGGGAAGCGCTTGCCAAATGGACGGCATTGAGGAACTGAGGACTCGCCGTAAACTAAGCCGTCTCGCACGAATTGAGTTAGAAGCTATCCCTTGCAGCTCTCCTGGCACTGTACGCAGGTTTACCGAACGATGGATTCCTTGCTTGCGAGACTCGAGTTCGCGTGCCTTCTGTTGAGCGAGCTGTGTGCTCATGAGATTAGTCCGCGCTGTGCATGCGCATGGGTGGGAATCCTTTACGCTCTGCGTGCGCATGGGTATTGTTTGCGCAGTGCGTGAGCGTGATAACTGCCAACGCATGAACCTCGTCCGCGCAGTGCGGTACATCAGGCTCGTCTACGCAGAGTGTGCGCATGGGGAATATTTGCGCAGTGCGTACTTACGCAGGTAATTTTCTTCCGCAAGAGGGTACCTCCATTTTAACACTTTGACCACAACCTGAGTCTGAGCCACCGGTGGCCACATAGCGGATTTTCACAGTGCTTCTGACCGGCCAGTAGTCACGAACCCAATTTTCAAAAGTACTTAATTGAAGCTAAAAAACTGTCGTGTTGATGTTAGCTTTTTTCAAAATTACTCCCTACAATTTACTTTAAATTCGAGTTAAATTTTTAGCTTCAATTCAACCAATTGCGGTCGAAGTGTTAAGGGACGAGTGGTTTCTTCATCAGAAATAAATTTTCAAGGCTCGTCTCAACTCATGGCCGTGCAGCTGCACAATGATGTTAGAGTATTTAATAGCATTTCACGGAAGAAAAGCCGCTAGTTTTCGCCCCATTGAGCAACAGTTCATTCAGAAACTGAGATCTTGTTTGGAAGTCATTGTGTCCTAAGCTTAAAAGCTCGCAATTCTGCCGTAAAATTGGGTCAAAATTACAGAAGTTTTCATTTCAGTCGCGGTCGCTGGGAGCAGAAAACTTCGCTGTTTTACACGACCAGCGCTCCTATATTTTAGCAGCGCACTCTACTTGACCAGCGCTCTTTACTTGACTAGCGCCCTTCACATGACCTACGCTCTCTTTACTTGACCAGCGCTCTTTACTTGACCTGCGTGCTTTTCACTTGACCAGCGCTCTTTACTTGACCAGCGCCCATTACTTGACCAGTCCCTTTTACTTGACCTTTGCGCTCTTTACTTGACCTGCACTCTTTAATTGACCAGCGCCCTTTATTTGACATATGCCCTCTTTACTTGGCCAGCACTTTTCACATGACCAGCGCCCTGTGCTCTTTGCTTGACCAGTCCCCTTTACTTGATCAGCGTCGTTCAAGTGACCAGCGCCCTTTATTTGACCAGCGCCGTTCAGTTCGGAACAAATACTCCGGTAACCAGGTCCTTCCAAGGGGGCGGATTTGGAGTATAAATACTTTTCATGAGACTTTGAATACGAATTTGAAAACAGGCAATTGAACTTGAAATTTTATTGTAATCTATTTTTTCCTTAGGCTCAGGGCTCAAAAGAGCATCGAGAAATTCTGTCTTTCTATCTGCATTTGGAAGAAAACAGAATTATACAGCGCCGAAAGTGAGTGCTTCAATGTATTAGAAATTTAGAAGCCACGCACCAATGATGCATCTAAAATTTTTCCAGTTATTTGTACGTTGTGTAATTTGTCAGTAACTTAGCAGGCTAAGGCAGTATACGTCATAATCATGATTTCAACAGGCTTTAAAATCGTGTTATGGGACACAGAAGGCAGTTCTAAATCATCTAAGTCAAATGTTGGAAATTAGTCTAGTATGATGAGTTAGGCACTTGTTCCTTGTAAAGATCTTTTATACTCTCTCGTCATTCTTTCGGAAGGCGATTAACGTGTACAATTAAGCCTAATGACTTTGAAGCTATAACTCAACGGAGTTTTTGAGACTGAAAAATATCATTTAAAATCATGATAATTCAAATTTTTGGGTAATAAACTTTGTGTTAAGCAAGCCTGAAACACACTCTCACTTCATCGATATCACAAATAGAATGACCATCATCGTCATCATTCAATGCTAAAAGCATTAAAACAGCGTATGGTTCTTTCTGAAACTTGATAAAAATTTCATTTATTAATCAAATCAACACAAATACGGACACAACTTAGAACGAGCGACACATGAGGGCCTTGAATAACTCAGTATTGGAAATTAAATATTCGAAATGAACAAATCAAGAAAAGTATAACCAACAGGGTATTCCACTTAGCAAGATTGATGAATGCAATTTCATCAATCAAAGCAAAGCCATTTCGGAATCGGGACTTCCTTCGAGTAGGCACAAGCCTCGAGGGTAAAGTAAAGACACGGTAATCATCTCCTCGCCATTTGATGTCTCTATTTTGAGAAGGGCTGAATGGGCCGCTCACGTTGGAATATTTGTGCACGTGACACCTCAAAATGAGGTGTCACGAATTTGGGCAACCACAGAATCTCCGCTCAACAGTTTTTCATTATTTTCTAACGTGCTGTTTTGGTTTTGAAAGGATAGATAGTAAAATTATTCGATAATAGCCATAATCCATCGTTTCCTAGAAAATAAGGAAACTTCAATGCTAGATTCCGGTTTAGATTCAGAAGAATAAGGTGCCATACTTCAAAGCATTTTTTCATCTCCCCTTGACGGGTCGATAAGATTTAATAATTGGTTTTATGTGTGTAATAAAAATGAAATATACATTTCGGTAGGTGATAAGTTCCAATCTACACTAAGGTAAGTAACTCGTTTTCGTATGCACTTAGACAAGTAAAAATGACCAATATGCCCTTAGGTTAGGAATAAATTCCAATATACTCTTGGGCAGGAAACAAGTCCTCATATGCATTTCGGTAAGTAATAAGCTCGAATTTGGTCTTATGTTAGGAATACGTTCCGGTTTGCACTTAGGAGAGCAACAAGTCATCAATATCAGGCAAGCGTGGGTCGGTATTGAGCTCAATCAACAATACTGTATGTACCGCCACCAGTGAGTTAGCGTCAAGCCTCCATACAATAAACCTCCATAGGTCGAGTGAACGGTTTTGTTGTGTGGGTAGACGTGCAGACCGCAAGTGGAGCCTCTGATCGTGCTAGGCTGGGTTCACGTGCGTCGTTGATACAGGATCAGCATCAGCAATCTGCCAGAACAATTTCGTAGCCACATCGCCTCAAAATACATAACTGAAGGAAGGGAAGCCTAGAAGTAAATGCCGCCACTGGGTAGCAAATCCATCTAGTTTGCTCAAGATGTCGATGAGGCAAAGTACTAAAGTTCGACAGATTAGGAAAGTTGTAAGGCACTGTATGGGGTGTTGTCATAGAAGCATTGGAGGCAGTTCAGAACTTCCAATTAATTATCTTAGGGAGGAGACTCAAGTATGCTCAGGAGCCCAGTTATTGTCTCCTGCTTCAACTGCGGGAGTGTTTTCCGAAAGAATCTGTAATGTTGCTTTCACTTAACATTCTCGAAAAGTGATTGTTTAGAATATTCATTGGCTCAAGCTATGAATGATGTCGGGAGCACAAATTCTTGTTTAATTTTTTCTTATTAGTTTATTTTCCCCGCTTGTAGTAAAAGAATCATATCTGCAAAATGAACCCACTAATTTTTCTGCTCATGTTTTGCAATCCTCGTGTCATTCACATGCGCTGCTTAAATAGAGGATTTTGCCGCTTTTAAATAGGGGACCACAGTGAGCAGTTCATTAAGTAATTCAAATTTAATTCTGAAATGGTCGTATTGTGCTAACAGTTCATTTGTCCCTTTGATTTGATCACAAATGATCAAGCCTCAGGCTCGAAAATAAATCTGTCGCCGAGCATGAGACACAATGAATAGAATTCAATTATTCATTGAAAATGCGACCAGAGTCAAACTGATTCTGAGTGACTGGGATATGTGTGTGAAACACATTGTCTGGTGTATTATGAAACCTCGTCATGAGAACAATGCACCATTCCGTATGGAAGACTGCCATAAATTAGCCATGAAACTTAAGACAGAGGTGATCGCAATGCTGGTCTGACGTGAACACCTGTCACCCGAACGTCGGCCCTCAGATGCCCTGCAGATGGAAGAGTCCACAAAAGATGCTCTTTAGTGGCGCTTAGGCCGCGCCGAGGTAGTTCTGGGAGGATTTTACGGCCGATAATCCGGCTCTATACATCAGTGCAGCAGGTATAGACAATTAGACAGAGCTTTTGAGGAACAGCGGTCGCTGAGATCTTGAGTGCTGGCTTGCTGGCTTGCGCGGTCACGATGCCGAGATACTCAGAGCTCTCAGCTGCATGTGGTCGTTGTTTCTTCATTTGTACCAGTGACTACTACGAGTATGATCCCTCAGCATTGCGTGGGCTATGGCGTTAGTGGTAATGTAAGATGCTTCATGTATCCAGCATGAAGATAGAGCTGACGTATAATTCTAATGTTTGGCACCAGTATGTTTTTACAAAATCACTTAAGACTTCTACATTTGAAAATGCATCTTTGAGACAGGCATACCATTAATACAAAAAATGATAAGCTGATTTTTTTTCAGAAAAATATTTCCATGCATAATTTTTTAGTTTCCGTCTACGGTTCAATTGCCGATTCTCAAATTTATCTATCGTTCTTTCCGTATGCAGACGGAAGAAAAAGAAAAATATAAGTGATCTAAATGGAGAGTTCACCCCTTTCCAGAAGCATAATTTTTTAATTATTGAATGAGCGACACAACATAGTTTCCACTCTCTTTCTCCGTGTCTGGATCCCACACAGGCATCTGCACACAGTACAGCGAGAATAAGAATTTAAGATTAAACTGAAGGATAAGTTTATCCTACTTGGATAAGTTTACGAGAGTTTGCGTGGATAAGAGTTAGGATAAATTTGTGATAATTAAACTGGGATTTATTCATTGGTACACGTGCATAGAGGCCAGGTTACACAGTGCGAGTGAACGTGCGAGTTGGCCTATCCAGTTACTGTAGCGCAGCCACTCGCAACGTGTGACCGCGTCAGCCGAGTAAATCTTATGTGCCAGGTTAGTAGCTCGCATCCGAGTAACTCTAATATTTTTACTTTTATTCGCCACTCGCCTGCGAGACTTGGACGTCAACTGGCATGGTATTGCAACATAACACTAGCTCGTACGTCTTGGAAAACGCCTCGAGTGCATACTTTGCTAATTAAATTTTCTATTTCAATGTTTGGAGTTTTGTTGTACATACCAAAAAATTAAAATTAACGGATAGATGGCGTTTTCACCAAAATTTAAAAATTGTTGAGCTATGTAAGGACTTGTAGGCAATCGCCAAGATAGATCGACTGGTGCCTCTGAATTACGGAGGGAAAATAATGCTTCACTAGAACAAACTGAGCTAGCGGATCACAGATACTTGCGAAACGTACTCCTGTCACGATCTTCAAATTTTCAATGACTCAAAAGCTTGTCAGCTCAAAAACTCAGAAGCTTGTCATCTCAAAAACTCTAAGCTTGTGAGCTCAAACCTTGTCAACTCAAAGCTTGTTAGCTCAATCGCCTTTTTCGCTTGACTTATACTGTGTAAATTTTGCTACTCAACTGAAGCATCAACTTTTTCACGCAGTGATCTGCAATTACGAGAAAATTTAATACTGAAAAATATTCGCAGCAATAAAAAACTGTTGCAGATCTGACTTTCTCTTCTATCCCTGAATACCAGGAAGATTACAAAGGAATAACCAGCCTCAAAAACTACGGTTTTGTCAGTCAGCAAAATCTGACTTCTCTCCTATCCCTGAAATACCAGGAAGATTCCAACGGAATAACCAGCCTCAGAAAATACGCCATTTATCGATCAACTGACTACCCTCAGGAACCCCTAAGGCAGGGACATTATCAAAAGGCTGGCAGGCAAGGACCAATCCACATTTATCCATCAAGGACCAAACCACCTTATGGAATTGTTTGGATCCTAATTATAAGTACGGAAATTTGCGTCAGGCCTCCCTTGAACACATTCGCAATGAAATGGGATTACAAGCCACGTCTGATGTAACGTAAAAAATTAAAAATTTACGTTCTACGTATAACGAGTAGTTAGTAAAAGTTGAGACGAGCAAAAAAAGCGGGAGTGGCACGGATGACATCTAAAAACCGGCCATTAGATGATTCAACTATGTAGATCAGTTACATCATGAAGAATCTAAAAAAAACAAGTACTCTGGAAAGTTTTGTATTATTGAATAGGAAATCATTTATAAAAACACAATCATATTATTTTGTTAATCAACTGCTCCCTCTCGGATGAAGGATGCTCAAGCTGGTGGATCGGTGAAACATTTTCTTCATTCGTGTGACACTGAATTAAAGTAACTGAAACCTTTTATGTCGCCTCAAACAGGACAGTTACAAGTTAGAAATGTTAAAAATGTTGAAACTTTTAAAACTCGTCCCTGAATGCCTTGTGCAGGAGTTTATCGTGCTCAGTTTTAAATTTACTCACAATTGATGATTTGAATTTTTTACTAACCTCACATAATTGGGAAGTATGAATGTACTTGAGTTGAACGTGGAAGTTTTTTAGTGATCAATAACACTTTTCAAATGTTTGTTAACTAGCATTTAAAAAAAATTTTTTTAGAATAAAACACATTTGTACAATAAAAAAAAAAAATGTTAGCTCATTATAAATAAAGAAATACATCAACAATGGATACCGAATGAGCTTCCATTTTACTTATACATTTACATCAAACATCCTTAAGAAATAACATTTTTTAATAATTCATAAAGTAATTAACAAAAAAAATCGTACCTCACATGAGCAACCTTAATCTTACACAGATGTACATGCATAGAACATTTGAATCACTGACAGCGATCTTTCACAAATATCATATAATAAACAGGAGTTTTGCAACTGAGGGATTGCATTTAAAACAAAGGAAACATGCTTAGATCTTGCTCACAGAGTCCGAAACTTTCCAGACCTCAGAGAGATTACCATCCAGCTCCTGAGCTATAGACTCGCTGGGGCAAAACGACGATAAGAAGTGTGACCCTCAATCCCGTTCTTCAGCAACGCCTGCTCAGAGGATATTATTGAGACTTAGGAACTTCAAGCATGTCAAAATCGGAGTACGGTTGAGAGAATTTGTCGAGTAAGATTGGTCTCCACTTAGAAGATATACAGTAAATTTAATTATAGAGCAAACGTAGAGCTCAACATTGATTTTAAAATGAGTCCTACAGAGCCTCAAAATGACTTATGCTACGCCATCAAATGCAAATGCATAACCTTTTGAATCAACACGTCCATTGTATAAGAAGAATGCAGAGTTCATACGAGAGAAGTCATAGTTCTCTTGTTAAGGAGGCTGTCCTATTAATATCACGCTAGGGCAGATCTTCAGCCATCCTAACAACTTTTAAATTGTATACAGTGATTGTATACCCGAAGTCGAAGCCCGTATAGCCAATGGAGTAATAACGATAATATGAGCAAAAGTATTGATGGTCATGAGTTAATGTGTTCATACCTACGATTTGGTCTGCATCATTAAATTTAATCAAACGTTAACTCTGGGAAAAGCACTATGTTAACAAGAACCCACTGTTCATGTTAACGCTCAAAATTAAACAAGAGAGTAAAGAGACCATAAGATCTGTCCTTAAGCGAGTTTTTTATAGAGTACACCAAAATTGAACCCAAATTTTTTTAAGTTGGCATTCTAGGAAATATCAAATAATTATTTCTCAATGCGAGTGTTGAGAATTTTGTGGGAAAATTTACTGATCAAACCTGACAATCGTGCTAAATGTGAACTGTGTCAAACATTCTGTCTTAATTTTGCACGTTCCACGCCCTCTAAACTTGTGCAAGTTCCATTTTCTCAATTTATATTCATTCATGCAAGCTAACGCCTAATTTCAATTACTGTCAATGCTGCGAGTCGTACCAAAAATGTCCTGAGCCTATGGTTCTTCTGGCATTTGTTCGACTAATTTACCAGTCTGAACATGCGCTCTACATTCTTTCAAAGCACAAAACTGCTGTCTGTTGCAGCTTGACTAGAATAATCTGAAAAAGTTAACTCTAAATGCTCGCATACGTTTGGGTAAAGCAAACATTGCTCTACCATGTCATGTTTTTCGCAAGCATTCCTTCACCTGAGATAAAGTCTGGCAGTTTTGCAGTCAATATGAGCTCTTCCGTTAACAAAACAGAACTGTATATTCAAAGGCTGTAGTCGTTGCTGATCATGGAATCAAAGCAACTGCCTTAGACGTTTGAACTGAAAATGTCTCTTTTTCCTCGCTTTTCAAGCAGATGCACGTTTCCATCCAAAAATTGTCGTTTTTTTCCGTTCCGAATTCGAAAAAACTGTGTATTCAGTTACTATACAAGATGAATCTGAGCAAGAGCTCTTGGCACTAGGTGAAAAAATACGATGAGTTGCTGAATTAACGAAGCTAACGGAAAACTCTAAAAAGGCTTGGCATGAGTTCCAGAAAACTTCTTTGAGACCAAGCCGGAGATATTTTCGAGCCCAGCAAGCAACTTGAAAGTTTAGATGCAAGCTCCAGTAGGAAAAAAGTTTATACGAAGGTAGTCTTCTTATTGACCGTGAAATCGGAGAACGAAATACTTTCCGTGATCATCTTGATCTAAGCTGAACGAAAGTTCTGTTTTTTCTCTCAAAATGCTGCAGAAGCAAAAGATGCCCTGCCTCGAATGATGGATCCTGCTTCCAAGCACGTCAAGAGTTCATATGGTTGGCTATCCTAATATTTCTCATGTATTACGACGAGAAAGTTTCTGGAAAAATGAGTATGGGAAATTGCTCCCTAGATGCAGAAAACTTTTTATGAACGAATTTGCGAATGCAGTCATGCGAAATTCCGTTAGATATGCAACGCGGTAAAAACCTTTACGTAAATGAGGACTTCATTGATGTCTGTTAGGCCATCGCTAAGATAGGTCGATTGGTGCCTCTGTACTACGGAGGGAAAATAATGCTTAATAATTGATAATAATAAAATAATTATTTTATTTAAATTAATTGCTATCTATTCAATTAATTATTCAATGATTCAGCGATAGGCTGAGGTAATTTTCCAGTTGCTTTGAAACACCCATGTTGAATTCAGGAGGTTATCTCAAACATTAATTGAGTGGCACCAGCTGTGTAATGAGTTTTTATGGCCAGTGCTCATAAATGGAGAACGGTTTGGTGAAATAAATTACGTTTTTATCATTCGTTTTGTAAATTTACAATTGAGACCCACCAGCTGTAGTGTACGCAGCAGCTCTTTGAATAAAAAATGAATTTATGCCCTGGACCTGCAGTCGAAGCAAACTGTATGATGGAGGATGCATGGGTTCTGCGGTGGACTACGGACGATATATCATTCATATATTAGAGTTACAGCCGGGTTGACAAATATTTCATCAATAGTTTTACCATTCATTTGCACGGCATGAGATTCGTAAAAATTATCTGAGATTAAATAAACAATATTTATGAGTCCAGGAAATAACTCGAAAGTTTGGGTGCAAAGGCCTCGTTTGGAGTGAGGATGGATTTGCTCATTTGCGCCCTACCTCTGGTCGCGTAGATATCGCTGCGGATGATCTTGTGTAGGCCATCGCTAATAACATCGTGATTGTTCATTAGCCATTTAACGAACCCCTGATTTTAGCGAGCACTCCACGAATTTCACTGAAGCTCTCTCCACTTTTTGCAACTCGAAAATAAAAATAAAGCACCTTCCGTCTCCCGATAAAAAAACACTTATGTGGTTTAAATTAAAACGGCTTCTATTCAGAAGATTTTGGGATTTCAATTCCGTCGAATGGAAGCTGAATTCTTGCACTCCTCGGGGAATAATCTTCGTGTATACGTAAAAACTCATAAAAAATACTGTCTGTGATAGCCATTCGCCACAGAATCCAGAACAGCGGTCATTAGTAACTGTTGCTCTTGTCGTTCATTTTTGGAGCTCGAACTGCCTTACGTCCTGTATTTAGTCCTCTCTTTCTTTCTCTTCTGCGTGGGAGGCTGGCGAACGTCCCGTGGAGCCGACAGCTTATGAGGTTGGGCAAGGTGCTCTCTCTCTCTTTCGGCTTTATTTTTATTTGTAATAAGAATAAAAATGAAAACAAAACAAATGAGGTAAAAAACGGAACAAAAGGGATCGTAGGTACAGAATGCTTTGGCGAGGTTACTTTAATTAATAAGACCCTCACTTGATAATGATTTCTGTTCCTCTACCTTTCTCTAAAAAAAAAGAAAAAAAGTAATACATACGTGCTTTAATCGCACTTTTCGCAACGGGTATAGCTTGCGCGAGAATGGCAGACAAATCTTCAATTCATAGTTTTAAGTTTCATTTATTGGATTCTGGTGGTTAATTTTCTATAGTTTAAATTCTACGAACTAATTTAGTTTTAACTCGTTTTAGGGATTGTCGATTTAACCTCGACAACAGTTCCATTCAACTATAACCTCGATTACTGTTCCATTCAACTATTACCTTACAAACCGTTCGACTCAACAATAACCTTGATGAGTAATCCTATCAAAATAATGACGGTACAGGGTTACCTCTGAACGCCATTCCAGACGTCTTTCACACCTTGGTAGACGTTCTGGTGTTGCATTACCAGACTACCTAAGGCTGTTTTTCTCAAACGAAGCTGTTTAATTTTCTTACCTTGACTAGCATTAGTTACTATGCATCTATATATAATTTAAATTTTCAATAGTTATCAAATGAAGAAGACGAAAATGATTCCTAACAAATATATTTAGCATGAATAAGTTCAGCTAATGTAAGAACAATCATCTTTGTTTACTAGTTTTCTTTGCTACATTTTTTATGTCAATGGAGAGTACTTTTTATCAGTAATGAGTAATATGAGGAAAAATCACTCAACGTACTTAGCGACTACATTTCCAAGATCATAGTTTAACTATTATTTTTCACCATCACTTTCCAAGCAGGAGTACTAGCTTGTAGCAATTGCACACCCCAGACCTTCGCTAAGGAACCCGAAAGTAAAGTATTTGTTTGAGAACAAAACCCGTTACGGTTTATTTCTTACTAATACTATTTACATAAGTAGCAGACGTCGGGTATAATTAGCATTGAGGGAAATAGGAACCACTAGTGAAAACAACTCTGCGTTGAGGAGCCAGGAATGAGCTATTTATTATGTGTACACCAAATAATCCCTAAAAAAGAACCTAATAAAATTGTACGAAAGCAGCACGCAAATCTCTCAAAAATGTCCGTAATGCGAGAGAATGACATAATGAGCACTCAATGAGCCGTTCAGACGACCAGCAGATTGCGTAGCGTCACATGGGTTTAAACTCAACTCTAAAGCTACGAGGTCACCGCCTGGAAAAATAGAAATGGCTTCTTGGCCCTGCATTTCTATAACCCGCTAATTTCTTTTCCTGAACCATTATTGAGCATTAACATAGAATATACATAACATACAAACTGGTGTTAACAATCATGGAAACCCCACGTGCCAAAAATGGACAGTGGTACAAAAAATAATAAAGTTGCCATGATCAACCTCCTTGCATGAATGGAACACTGATCAACGATTTTTAATACATTTGTTTAAAATACTTGTCAGATCAAAAATTGAGAGCGCGTCCATAGTGTTGCATTCTGCCTACATCACTTCCTTGATGCCAACCGATACCACAGCCAATAAATGCCTGAGGATAGCCATAGGAGCATTCAAACCAACGCCTACATTATCCTTGTAATTTTTAGCGAACGATATGGTCTTTCAACGCCGAAGATAAAATCAATCCCTCAAATACTATTATAAAGCCTAAAGTCAGCTTAGATCCTATGACATAAGCTGATCATCCCAGCAACTAACTAACGTTAGTTTAATTACAAGCATGCCACACCAAGATTTGCAATCAATGAGAGCTATAATGACAACGGACTAGCTAACTATAAAAAAATTGAAACGACTCATATTTCCAACCGATTGATCAATATTACAACGCTTGCGCACCAGCTGGAAGTGCACAGAATAGTTCACGAGACATACCCTCAACGGCACTCCTATCTTCACCGACGGCTCGAAGAGCGATCGTAAAATCAGCGCCGCTGCCGTAAGTGGAAATAAAACTTTCAAAACCACGCTCCAGGACAGCACTTCTGTTTTCAGTGCGGTGCTCCACAGCACATATTCAGCAGTGAACATCATTTGTGGACAATTTACAAAATCGGATAATGACTTTGTTTTTCATAAATTCACTGATCCTTCTGCACAGCATTTCTGACATGCCCACCAGGCACCGAATGTCAAGACGATTGTAGTAAAAATTGCACGACCTTCATGAGAACAGCATAACTTTATCCTTTTGTTGAGATCCATCCTGTGTGAACACTGCTCACATGAATTAGTAAACACGCAGAGAAGGCAGCAGTCTCGCTTACTCTCGAATTTCTACTCGTCTGCTATACAGAGTGGAATACATGTATGACCATAAACCGAAAAATATACGGAATATGGACCGAGGCTTTGAAACAAAGCCGAAGTGAAATTTCAGTTGAATACGTTCTTGATGTTCTTGTCTTAGCCTTTAGAGATTCAAGAGAAGGGCTTCAGGAACATGGCGAGGTTTTTGACATATCTCTGTTATTTTCAGGAGAAATTCACTTTTTTAATAAATTTCATTGTTAGTTTTTTTAATCTGCCTTTCGATATTGCCTTACGGAATAATTTTATTTGAAGATTGAATTATGCTGATATGTATTGATTTGCATATGCTTCAGAAGTAGGTTTCAAGCAAAACAATCTATGGAAATATTTATTTAGGTGAGTTGTTCAAGTCAAGTGAGACACACTTTTTGCTCACTCCTCGCGCTGGTTGAATAACTTGTGCGATTTTGAAAAAAAACAATAAAACAGTTTCAACCACGTCCTCGAAGTTGCATTCTAGGTCACTGAACCTTTATAATTTCAGATTCATAGAGACTCTCTCTTTGAAACACAATTTCACTGAGCTGGTCACAGTGTTTCTGTATGTAGGTTGGTTGAAGGTTCCGAATAAGGTCCGTAAGGGAGTTGATCTTTCGACCGCATCCATTCCAGATGCAACATAGTTGCGAGCGCCAGCAGGTACAGTATAACATACAGGTACCTGCAGCAGCAGGTACAGTAGAACGTGCAGGTACCTGCAGCAGCAGGTACAGTAGAACGTGGAGCTGCGCTACCGGATACCGCCTCACAGCCCCTACGATGGCGCCCTTTGGACGACCATCGTCGGCACCGCCTGCCGCCAAGGCGACCGGTCACGAAACCTTTCGAGCTCCACTCTCGCCTGTTACCTGCCATGGTGTTTGATCTTCGGAGTGTAACCTCCTTAAAAGCCAGGGAAGGGCTCCTCGTTTTTGTCTCTAGGATTTTTCTTCATATTTTCCCCCGATGTAAGAAGATAATAACATGCTCAACAGGAAAGGGTTTGATATTGACCTTTCAGTGTTTGTGGCAAAATGTAAGAATTCTCCAAAATCCAGTAAAATAACTAATCGAAAATACAAGTTCGAAGAAGTTCACGAACCTAGAACACACAATCGTTCTAAGCGCCTCCTGTGTTGGTTCTACCCAATATCAGCGAACTTTGAGTAAAGAACGGCTGATACAGAAGCCCCAACGATACGCAACAAAATTATATCATTTTGTAGGGTGGGCGTAATATCATCCCCACAGATAGGTACAGGTTGGATGAGATCCCTACATTCTTGGCAGAGGCAGCAGTTTCACATCCTTGCCTGTGCAATTCAACGTTCCCCATTTCAGCGTTCAGATATAAAAAAAACTTACATTCTATGCAAGGTAAATGTGGTATAGGAAACGGTGAAAATGATAAGATCGTAACACATGGCGTCACAGTTAGACCTTATTTAGAAAGCTACATTTTGTTCATGATCAGCGCTTGTGAAAAAATTTCCCATATTTGGGAGCTCTTTCCAGAAAACTTTTACTCATTACAGATTTATTATTCGCTTTTGACAGTGAACAATATGAACTCTCAGTAATGCGAAGTAGAGAGAACTTAAAGGAGAGGTTTTTCATACCGAGGGTTCCTTTCTGATGTCCGGAAAAATATTGAAACTAATGTTATTATCGATGTATGATAAAAATACAACTAACATTTCTGTCAGTGCCATTACAAACATGATTTTCATTGAAAATACCCACATTGACTCCCATTGCTTTTCTGTGCCAAGTTTTATAGTAAGACAGTCAGCCTCATGCATTCTTATTCCGGTGAAGAATGCCTTCCACCGCATCGGAGAAATTATTCGAACCTGGTGTCCCAATGATTTGCTTATAAATATTTTTTTTTTCTGATGGCTTAAAGTTAGTTTAATTTGGATAAAATTGCTGTCAAATACTCACGTGGCGTTTAAGATGCCCCAATTACAATATTAAAAACACTTTATGGTAGAAATATTAATTTGAAAATTAAGAAAAAATAGAAGCTCATTTTTCCTGTCCTATCGGGACGAATTATTATTGAAAGATATTACATTCACGAAAAGAAAAACGTTCAAAAATCCTGTCTTACTTTACAGATTAAATTGTACAAATCCCGCAGAACTTTGGCCAAAAATTTGTGAAAATCAAGTCGAGGATTTTGAAGTTTGCAAGCTGAGTTTCCAGCATCAGCATCCACTGAAATAGGTAAGATTACTGTAGCTTGCGGGTTACGGGATGGAAAAGAAAATAATTGTGCTTCTTGTTGCTCGCAAAATAATTTGTTTCACGAGCTTAATGTTTGTTTATTTTTAGTCATAGCTTCTAGACTTTTGCATCCACAAAATTGTTTAACATTTTAAAAGCAACACGAGTAAGCTTGGGCAACAACTAATTGCTTCACGTTTTACCCTCAAAGGATATAAATTTGTGATACATCAAACTTTCAGTATTCAGTAGTTTGTGTGATTGATTGCAACGAGAAGGCCAACTCTTGTTAGTCATGCTAAAAGAAAAAATTAAAAAATGAAGAAAATAGCATTGCAAGTTCCAGAAAAAACTTTGGCTGGTGCTCGTGGAGTATGACATTTAGATTATTGAGTAAATGTAAGCTGGTAATGTTACTCTGAATAGTTTAGAAGTTATGAACTCCCTGAAGTGGAAAATTAAATTGTCATAATAACGTGTGCTGTGCGAAAGCTGGCGAGTAAAACCTATAACTTTTCAAGATTTATTGAACGTTAAAACAAAGACAACAAATTCAAGTTAGGTTACAAGGATGAATTAGGTAATGGAAGTAATGTTTTGATTAATTTAATTTAAAATTAATTTGTACGTGCCTGTAACGTAGATCGTTAATGAGGACTATCATTATCTAAACTATTATTATTTTTATTATTCATTCCAGTATATTAGACAGTTCCAGAGACCCTGGCCACGACAAAGATTTCAAGACAGCGAAAAGAAGAGACTATTTGGTTTAGACTGTAGAAAGTGAGAAAACTACGTATAAAGTGTGTCCCGACAGAGAGATGCCCTGCACACAGGGAGAGCAAGTGACATAACCTCTTCCCAAACGAGAAACTTTTAAGTGAATACTGAAAAAAAAAAATCCTAAAGTTTACACAATTGAAACTCAAATGTTGGGCCCTATTTTTAAGTACCAGACATCACAGAAAGTATTTTATTATTCATATTATAGGATAGAATATAAGCTAACGCGAATGAACACTCACATATACGTGAGGTGTGAGTTTCCAAAACTGCGACAGTGTGGTGCACAAAAGCACGAACACAGCACCATCTTCCAATACCAGAGCTAGCAGATGATTCACTGAAAGCACATGGTGGCTGAGAAATTTAGTGTCCCAAGTCACGTAGAGGATATCAATGAACTAATTTTCGCACATGGGAAATATTTTCCTTCTCTTATGAAGTGCTATTAGACCTTTACGCTCTAATCATAAAAATTGTCCTGTTCTTGTTCTCCCGCATGAGACACTGAATTCTTTTCCAACTCCTTAGCTAGCCCTCTGATTTGAAAACATGACGTTATGAACGATCGTTGAATTTTAATGAAGTTGATTAAGATCTAGTGTAAGTTTTCGTTTGAACATTAGATAATTATGACTTATTTCAGTCTATAAGAAATAAGCTTCATAAGAAGAATTCAGACAAGCAACAGACAACAAATTAAGGCTGTATGCGTCTCTACGCGTGGTTCGTTTTTGCGTCGAAAAAGCTCAGCGACAACGTAACGCTTTTTTAATATTAAAAACTTGGACTAATCAACGGGTGCTGGCATGAAAGGAAGTCAGCAGCTGCTCAAAATTAATTTTATTTTTACCTAAGTGCGTCGATATGTTGAAGGTAATAAGCGCGACAAATTTTTACGCGAATGCTGTCATTAGCTTGGCATTTTTTAATCTTGCTCTGAGAATATCAATTTGGTTCCTGCGAGCGCTAAGAATTTTTTGTTTAGTAATTAAAACATTGCTTCAATCTCAGGAAACTGTGTAGCCAAAAGTGAGCTACGACGACTCACTATTTATAGTGAGTCGCTATTAGTCGCTATTAGTCGCTATTAGTCGCTATTAGTCGCTATTAGTCGCTATTAGTCGCTATTAGTCGCTATTAGTCGCTATTAGTCGCTATTAGTCGCTATTAGTCGCTATTAGTCGCTATTAGTCGCAATTAGTCGCTATTATAGTCGCTATTAGTCGCTATTAGTCGCTATTAGTCGCTATTAGTCGCTATTATAGTCGCTATTATAGTCGCTATTTCATTTATGGTTAAACTTTGGAAACGGCAAAACATTGATGTTCTCAATTTGCGTTACGCTGAAAAAACACCAAATTTAAACCAAGGGAAAGTTTGCACTTCATGAAAGAAGAGCTCGAACAGGAATTCAAGAACGAAATATTTTCTCAATATTTTTAAAAGATTTAGAAATGTATTTAAAAATATTTTAAATATTTAGAAATATTTCAAATGCTTTTAGAAATACGTTTTAGAATGCTTTTGTTCGGGCGAATGCAATTCAAGATTAAAATTCAAACGTGAAAGACTCTAAATAAAACATGTTACAGCTCACATTGTTTTCAGAGAAAGCTAGTGCTAGTACTCATGAAGCAAGACACTTTGATTTTATGCTCGATAAAGAAACTGTGAGATAAAATCTTTGTAAGCAAGTACATCCACTGGTTCCACACAATACTCGTTCTGGAATCTTTGAAAATAATAAAAAGAAAGCAAAATTCTTTGATAACATATGATGTAAAATACGATATCAGTTCTGAAAAACATTTAGAAATACGTATGCCTCAAAAAAGTTAAATTCGAAAAACAATAGTGATAGCATAATATGTAAAAACATGAATCCGGGTGCTTCTGCACTGCATCTAGTAAGACTTGAATAAAAAAATATATGTGTTATTGAGTAAACCGTTCGTTTTAATAGTGCTCCGATGATTCAAATTTCACGTTCTATTCATTTAAGTGTACAACACATAATGGATAAATGGATTGATTGAATTGGACAATATTGAAACTGTGTAAATAGGCCATACACAATGGAATAATGGGATATATAGATGAATTCTGACTCACTCCCTAAAGCGACGGTCGCACACACGTCAACATTATAGCTGGATCGTGGGCGAGAAACGCTGTAGACTGCGCGCCGACGTACAAAAGTTTCAGGGGCGCCCACCAGATTTCTTGGCCACCAATGTTAGATTAGTCTAACAATGCGATAAAATATGTAATCCATTTTCAGCGATATTAGAGAAATTTGTTTGTTAATTCAATGAAACTTTCTCATAGGATGCAAAAAGGGTTTTCTCACTTAAGTCAATTAAATTTTTCTATTCTTAGCTGATTTTTTTTAGCTTACCTGCATCAGAAAGTGAGCCAACAATGAATGGTCAATTGTAGACTAGAGTCTCTCAATTTGAAATAGAGAGCGCCATCGTGATGAAGCATTAGAAATGAAGCCATAGAAGCCCCGAAGAATAGCGGAATCGAAAGCCTTAATGGACGACCAGAATCTGCTTCCCTCATCGCCTATAATAAGCAGTTCAAATCCGGAACAGAGCACACCGATACGCTGCCTTGTCATATGATGAGCTTTTCGAGAAATTTACTAGAATGAATTTAAAATGCAAATTATCACTTTTGATTCGCTAAGTTCAAGTCTCCGATGTTAAACATCAAATTCATCTTGAGGTCTCTCTCGTCCGTGAATTTTTTGTGAGCGCATTTAAACAGAAAAAAGCATCTACCTACAATCCTTGCATTCATTCCATTTTACTTTATATTTATTTATGGTAATAGATGGATTTATAGATTTATGGATTTATAATTTACCTGTAATCACTGTGAAATTAGTTCAACGTTTATATTGTTTCCATTTCATCCATCCATGGTTCATCCATTGCACAGTTGTTTCCTTTTCACCTTGTCGCATTAAACGACCTGCTTTTTCTTGAATACAATCATTTCCTATAGTCTCTCTCTCCTCTTCTCTCATTTCCTAACCCCATTTCTGCATCAACGGTCTTTTTCATGCTCTACCCACCCAAAACATCCTCCACATGCACACTCTCACCGACCCTCTCCCACACGCCAGCTTGCTTGCGTCTTCTGCCTTCAATAACATGAAGATTGTGGTTCCAACTTCTCTCAGGAATAATTGTATGCATGGATTGTTCAAATTTACTGTGATTGGATTCTGGTTCGTAATTTTCGACACTTTTGCTCCTTTTCATTGAGAATTTTTATTCTTGAGTTAGATGCGGCTATATCACCTGCTAGAACTGAAGTTTGAGCATATTTTAAATATTCTAGATTGGAATTAGTTTGGCTCTTTGCTCGTGTCGCCAATATTTTACAATCTGTACCAGTTATGATATGTAGATCGAGAGCGTGAAGTCCAAGAGGTAAACTTTATTATGTCAAAATGAGCGAGAAAAATCGTACTTACACCAGCGGCTGCTTTGAAAAACTCCCCTAATCTCTTCTGTTCATCTTAGTCTAAAGTTTGAAACGTTATGAGCAACTTATGAGCGTAAATCAGCCTTCATGCTTGCATTTCCAGCTTTTCTCAAACTTCATTAAGTGGCGAATAATGGCGATTGTTCACCGATTATGCTACAGGCCGAGCTTACATTGCAAAGATATTAATATTTGTGGAGAAGCCTTAATGTTCATTGTGAAACTTGTCCATTTTCCATCAATATGTTCCTTTAGTAGTTTGTTTTCTGCAATGCTTAAGGTAAAACTACAAATGTCATGTACTTTTTTCGGGAAGCTTACGTTCGTCCGCTATTTCTATATTGATTTTGTTATGTAGTTGTAAAATTTAATATGCAATTTTGAAATAATTATTTATGATTTCGAATTCTTCATTTTACAGATGTCTTGTGTGACGTTATTTTGCATATTTGAAAAATAAGGCGATTCTGTTATTCAAAACTATCTACATGGATTGCGTTGTCAGTACGTGACATAATAATCTTTATTTAATTTTTTTTAATTCAGATATCCAGTTGCAACATGATTTCACATGTAAGAACTAAACGATTCCCTACGACGAAATCTAGTTATTACAATCAATGAACAAAACCATGCGCAATCCAGAACACGGTTTACACGGATTCGTGCGGTGTCTAATAAAAGAACTTTGAATCGAAGTCGATTGCTACAAACATAACCGGCGAAATGAAGGTAGTATTCAATACAAACCAAATAGACAAATGCTAGGTATTCTAAAGGGATATCTAGCGTGGAGTAAAATAAAAGATCTTAGGAATTGGTTCTTGGATTTAGCGAAGAGAATATTGCTATTGAGGTACGGTGTGATTTTCCCTCACTCAGGCTTGAGGCCCAATATGTGAGTTGTAATTCTAAATTAAATACAGTGGCAACAGCAGCGCTCATTCTTACGATGGAGATGCAGGTAAAAGACTTAAATGCGTTTGCAACCGAACTAGTTTCTCAGGGGAGTTGAAGTTTTGCAGAGTTGTGCGCAGGTTTTATTTGCGGTCTCTGTGAAATGGTAGTGTCTGCTAATTCCTGTCTGTTTTTTTTCGTCATAATAAAGCTCATATTCAACGCTTAAGAAAAGGAGGAATAACATTTAGAGCGTTTTTTTTCAAACGTCCCTCATGCAGATGATTCTCAGTAATGGAAACTCTGAACCGTTTAAAATAAATAAATAAATCAGCTCAGAGAGCTTCAATATGATTTATGCTGACTTTTAAGCTCAGAAATACGCTCTTGTGTTGTTTTTTTCTGAAAAATTTTCCCTTTCCAGATCACGTCTATTTTCATGGCAAAAAATTGGGTACAAGAAAAAGAGGCATAGCCTCGCTACTTGCATGGCCTGACAAGTGACGGACGATGCGCGGCATTATTCCCACAAGAGTGGAAAATAAAAAAGTCCTACAACCTTGCATCATTAATAACTGGGGGAGCAGCAAAGATGCTCTTATTTGGCGTCTTGAACTTTGAAACCGAGCTCCAAGAATAACATTAGAGATTTTTGATGGAAGCTATATTGCTACACTTCAAGGCAGGCCACGGGCTGAATCGTAAACAGTAGAAAATCGCTAGTACTCGAAAATTATCCACGGAAAAACCAAAATTTAAATAACAAATTAAAAATGTTTTTTTCTCACCAGAGTGAGTTGTTTCCAGAATTAAAGTTGTACTGAACTCTAATTCTGCTCTAGGATTTGTCGGTTGGAAATCATATTAAAAGCAATAACGATTGAGAAGTCCCGCAGCGAGCCTCTCTAATAGATTATTAACTCGCAGACATTTAATTAAACTTCGCATCGATGCAGGCCGGCAGTTCAGAGACGAATGCTCGCCACTGGATCTCTCCCGTACAGGTGAATCCCCCATGCATTGATCACTGCTGCGAGGATATGAGAGATTTGTGATATGTATGACAGAAAATGAAAATCTAATCAAACCGTTCGCTGCAGAAGATTTATTTTATAAACTTTTAAAGCAAATATATCGATATTACATCCAAAGTTAACGAAAAAATAGCTCAAGCAGCACTAAAGATCCATTTGTCGACAATGATGTTGCCTTTCAGTACGCATTAAATACAACAAGCCAACAGAAACACTCAGCAAATTATCGTTTCACACAACAGTGTTATTTGTTTGTGTCCGTGAGCTACATTTACAATCACTTCAAAAATTGCAATTGAGTGCTGAATAGCACCGTTGTTCGCCAAAAACAGCCTGCAGCTAGGGCATCTTTCTGTAAGTTAAATCTTTGTTGCATTGCCCGTAGATTTTTAGACAACACATATAATGATGCTTTTCAGTTGAACGAGTCATCAAAAGATGACAAAAAACGGATCAATTGAAATGCGAACAGCTTTAGTCTTGCACAAAGGTCTTTAGAAAAAAGAATTGCCCTAACAATTATTCAAGCATTTTCATCGTATTACGAGTGCCAACTCGAAAGTGAGAGACGATTAAAGGCTCAAATATTGCATTATACCGAAGGAGAGTTATGAATTATGTATCCTAAGTACTAATGAGAGCAAGCTCTCTGAATTTTTAGGTAATTAACCTAGAATGAAAAACAATCGAAAATAACTCGTAACACTTGTCAGTCGAGTAAATTTGACTTTTTTCTTTATCAAATTTGGTTTGAAATATTGTCTTTCCTTTCGATGTACATGTTTAGATGAAGTAATCTGTACTGTTTCTCAGTCGTTCATGAATGTTATGCAATAATAATTTATAGATAATAAATATGAGCTTTTTTAAAAACTGAACTCAATTTTACACCTATATTGATAATAACATTTCACTATTTGAACTATATCAGCTTTACAAACATGCATGATTATTCAAGATTATTGAGATCTAATGATATTATACAGATTTAATTCCACTGAATGATGCTCATTACGTCGCATCACTGCCAATAATCCGCAATGAATGCCTAAAATTCCCTAGTCGATAACCACTCGCTTAAAAAGTGTTGTTGAGTAGAACGGCTTAAAATATGCTGCATATTATAGCCTTACCAGCACATGCTCAGAGGGTCAACTTTAAAACAAAATGCGTAGTAGTCCAATAAATATGGCATTCCACTTAGAAGGACTTATGTTTCCAGCTGCACGGTGACTTAAGTGATTAAAAAATTCGACAGGTTGACAATGCGTAGCAGGACGCTGTGCAGTTGTTGTGCTTCCTAAGGTCGTGCTCTGCTGGCAAATTCGCTCTGCACGGCGCCGCGATTTTGACTGAATCAAGCGGGTGTTCGGTGGCGTTGTGTTGCCGCCGTGCGCTACCCCGTGCGCAGTACGTTTAACTGAAGGGACATGAGAGTTATTGTGTCACCGTCTGTTCCTGCTTGCAAATTAAAGTACCTGTCATTTATGTTATATTTTAAGCGTGCCAATTGATTCAAATACACGACAAATCATTTTCCTGAGCGTTAATAAATAATTGATTCAAATACACGACAAATCGTTTTCCTGAGCGTTAATAAATAATTGATTCAAATACACAACAAATCATTTTCCTGAACGTTAATAAATAATTGATTCAAATACACAACAAATCATTTTCCTGAACGTTAATAAATAATTGATTCAAATACACAACAAATCATTTTCATGAGCGTTAATAAACACACCAACAGAGTTTACCTGTCAATGCTGGCTTTGAATTTATAATGTCCCATACAAACAATTGAAGTTTAAGCCTTTCCTCTCTCCTCAAATTACTCCTTTTTCCAAATCGAAAGACTGTTTTTATCGAAAATCTGACTCGATTTCCTAAGTTAACTCGTAGAAATGGGGACTAACGAAGCTGAAACTCAACAAGGTTCACAACATTACATACACTGCAGCTCACTTGTAACTAGACTAACTTTATCAATCATCTTCTGCTGAAAATGAAAAAAGGCTATATAGCAATCCAAGAAACAATAATAAAAATAATAACAGGTACAACAACAATAGTATGAGCGGCGAGAACAGTCAAAGGAAAAATGACAGTTACAGCACCATCAGCAAAATACTGTATACGAACAACGGTAGCAGTTGCAGTAGCAATACGAAAAACGTGATTGATCAGTTTACTTTTTCGGTTGAGAGGCTGAAATTGTGTCTTCCACCCTGCGCTCTTGCAGCTCTACTTCAAATAACTTCGAAAATGCAAACGATTTTGTTTAGATGTTGTTCAGTCATTATCATATCAGTTCCTGTGCTACTGCTTGTAAGATTTAGGAAAAAAAGTACATTTTTTGATGTATAAAAACATGTTTCCTGAGCAAATGAAGGAACTGATAAGGCAATTCTCCTTCAGGGAGAAAATTTTCCCTAATGATCTGCAATTGAAACAGTGCTAAGATTTGTAACACATTTTTATTTTCAAAATTATAATGCCGAAACACCAAAATGAAAATGAAGGGCTATTATAAAGCCTTTGATTTACTCACTCATCCTCAAGTTTACCTTAGAAAACGTTAAGAACATAAAACAAAAAAAGTAGAACCTATTTAACTCGAAAATATTTAGGCGACACTTAGATCAAATTTTACTCAGCCACACTGGTACGACATTGTGTTCGAAACCCTTTGCAAGTATTGTAGATCAGGAGGAATTGAAGAATGAGCATCTGTTTTTCACACTCCCGAATTTCATTCTTTACCATATTTTCTCTTCCATAAATTTTCTGTCTTTGTCCAATGCAATAGAATATTGTGATGATATTTTAATGATGATATTCGTAAAAAAGGTTAGACGGCTTACTTTCTAGAGTATTCAACTAATCAATGCTAAAGGTTTTAGCTCGACTCTGAAACTGTTTTCCTGGAAAAATGTTTTTAGAACAAGTTAGGGGAGAGAAATTTAAAGGAATATCTTGTAGTCGGAGGCTTCAGATAAGAAAAAGTAATAGCGTAAGGCCAGAACAGAAAGCAACACTCCTTCCTTTAAGCTACATGTTTTGGACATTTGAAGTGTTAAAATAGGAGAAGTTTTTTGGAGTCCACATAGGCTGGCATCAATATACTAAAGTTTCGCTAGTTCACCAATTCTGAACATGTGATGATTAGTTTAATTTGTTCAAACCCATAAATATATTACTAGACAAACATATTTTTCATGCTCCTACATCAATGTAAAACAAATGATTCAATCAGGCTTATACGCTCAAGGTTTCAACATGGTCATCTTTCTCTTCTGACAGACAATCCGCATTTAGAAAAACAAATTTAGCTCTGAAATGCCCAGCAATTTCTGAAAACAAACGTAAAACCTCCCTCATTGTGCAACGAAAATCTCAAGTCCCCAGTTTAACTTTTTCGCCGGAGCATGAATGTTTTTCGCCGCCTAAGCTATTCAATTACTTGGGGGCCTAAAAACATACATGCAGGCGGCGAAAAAGTTAGACTGGGTAGCTTCAGAGGTTCGTGAAATAAATTCTCGTGGACAAGTTTAGAGAAGTACATTTCTCTTGGGAGTATTGGGACTTGGTGCCGCACACTCCAGCCTTTTCGTTCGCTAGCAGGAGAATATAGAGTACTACTTAAGAAAGTATTTTGTAGGGGAAACGAAATTTTAGTTATTTTACGTCAGCACAATGCACGTTCACATTAATACCTCTTAAATATTAACAAATAAGCGTAAATCTTCATTATTCAAACTTAAATGAACTTAGATCAAGTTGTCCTGTTTTACTGCAGCCTTTCTCACAGAAATTTGACATGGATCATAGAGACAAATATTAATGATCTTCTGGACAGATTACACCAGAGGTTTTGCATAGAGTTGTGAGGCACCGTTCGATGTCGCGTCTAAGGGTCAGGCTAGTGGTCGTTATGCATAAGATTTTGCAAAGCTGACATCCTCGAGCAGCGAGGGAGTATTTGAATCGACGTTTTTGTTTATGATAGAAACCACACACCATTTTTACTCTTCTTCCGAAGCTTTTCCGTTACTTTAATTTTTGTCGACACCATAGAATCACACATAGCCTTCTCAAGTCTGTTTTGAACTTAGTCGTACTAATGTTTCTAGAATTTGTTTGAATTTTAAATAAAATATTAACATAAATATTATGTTCGCATTTTTCACATGAATCAAAGCTGATCTGACGTCATCTATTCCATCCTAAATAGCCCTAAGCTAACAAAACCTCATCCTATCTGTTTCGCAACAACCTTCACAAACATAATATTGAAGCTATCAGAAATTCAGAATATCCTGCGGCGTAGAAACTTAGACATAGGAATTTAAGAAGTATCCGGTGCGAATTCGATATTAGGCTTTACTGATTTATAATTCATATATTATTCTGGTCTAGGATATCATTTTATAGGCTTCTTCTTATTTCTTCTTTTCCAATGAATGTTCTTTTCTCTTCATTCTAACCAATAATCTCCCTCTTGACTCACATTTTACAATCCCAATTTACAGAAGGAAAAGAGCCTCGCCATTGCGTCCCTGTGATCTACAAGTGCACGCTATCATTCTGTAGGCTTTGTTCATACGTTGCCGGTAAAGTTCAGCAACTCTTTAAGTCCACTTCCAATAGCTGATTTGTTTTACTTTATTATGAAGGTGCA
>JACJUY010001273.1:91148-104244 GCA_014220935.1 Platorchestia sp. MABIK
GCCTGTACTGAATACATTACCTGCCTGCCTGTACTGAATACATTACCTGCCTGCCTGTACTGAATACATTACCTGCCTGCCTGTACTGAATACATTACCTGCCTGCCTGTACTGAATACATTACCTGCCTGCCCATACAGAACTGTCTCTGTTCTTGCAGATTTTTGTTTGGAACTTCTACGAAATTTCTTTTTTCACTATCAACTTTTAATGGATACCTAGCATAAAAAAATTAGGTTTAAAGTCTAGGAAACTATATGATTAGGATTCAAATTTTGTTATCAGGTATATTGATCATACTTTTTCCAAACCTTATATCTGAAATTGCTAACAGTTCTCGTCAGAATACTCGTAGAACGACTTATTTGTGTGATCTTGAAATATACCACAAAAGAATCCCTTCATATTTTGATTTGCACAACGTATGGCAGAAAATGTATATAAAAGATATAATATGGCTGATATAACATACTGTATATAGCATATAACTCTATGTGACAAATTTCCTAGACCCGTCACAAAGTTCCATTGTATGGCATCCAGAACTTGTGTTTCTACCTAAATAACAGACTCAGGTTATTAAAAAATAGTGGCATCAACAACAAATCTAAGCACAAATGGACATTGTCAGAGAATAACGCATACTCAAAACAAACAGTGATCAATGATAGCTAAAAGAACCGTCTAGGTCATCTTCCGTCAGACTTATTCTCTGTTTTTGAAAGCTGATGTAAATTGTTTCTCACTCCAGTACGTGCTCGAATTTAGAATTAGAATCCGCCGTCTCAGCAAACCTTGCGGGGCTGTGAGGCAGGAATGTTTCTTTTGCTGAGAGGCTACGTTACCGTCTGCAGCAGCTCGAGCGTCGGTGTGAGGCACGCGCTTACATGTTACGCGGTCACGGAGAGTATTGCGAGTGATCTATACTCGACACGACATTCAATACTCTGTGCATTGTGAAATTCCAAATTTTGAGTCAGTTTTTGCTGTTTTTACAGCTCCCAAAACCAGTCGAGGTGGCATATCACGTTAAAATCTCAAATCGAGTTAACGTTTTTTTATTATGTCCAGGTGACCATTGGCCAATCAGCTATACACGTTAACTGTATCCATTTAATGTGCCATGTTGAGTTTTATGTGTTTGCAGTTACACAATATTTTGCTCTATCAGATATGTTGTTTGTTTTATAAATGTATTTTCGGATGATGAGAATGGACTTCTAGTGATTTAAAAATGAGTTTTATTAGATTTTGTTCATGTGCATGCATTGGGTCATCATTACAATTATTCCCCGATTGTTTGTTTGATACTAGTTAACATCAAATGTAATTTTTTTGACATCATGGAAAAAATATCCACTGCCAGAGAAGGTATCACTTTAGACGACGGTCACTGCTGAAAGAAACACGAGCAACATACTGGACACATAATGTAGAGCTTCAGGAAGCCTTCGCCCTTCTGGCAGCCATACTGAGGCAGCGAGCACTGCAATTGGTGCTCGTTTCGCGGCCTCAAATCACCTCGTCAAGTGCGAGTCATGATTGGCCAGTCAGCAGTTCTAGGCAGCATAACCCTTGCGGTTCCCGATGCTGACCGCAAAAATCGTCCATCAAGAGGACCAAACCATCTAATAAATTATTTTTTGCCTCTGATTTTAGCTTCGTTGACCGCCTTGGCTTCCTGGTACTAAAATCAGTGACTATAAAACCGACGTTAATACCGGATGTGCTCAGGATAAAATTTCTTGATTGTGACAAGGAAATTGTTCAGTGATACGATCTGCGGACGCGTCTATGATATTTATTCCAGGATTGTTTGCGTACTTTGGAGTGTAATCTTATTCCACAAATAATCCTATCTACGATTTAATCGGATTATGACATCATGTTTAGGAATTTTCTCTTTGTTTCAAACCCGTGTATGTTTGGATTTAATAATCTTTCTTTTGCTTTCCTTTAAACAGTGAACAACAGTTCCAATTTTAAATTTGAGCGTGGAAAATGTTTACATAGCACAATGAAGGCTTGAATCTGACTCCATTGAAAAGAATGAGGAACGCTGCTGCTGTTCACTTTTTGCATACCTAAGGAAAACTTAAGATCATAGTGCAACTCACGCGCAACTCGCGCAAGTTTGAAGCATGCATGTCGGTTGCACGAGTGCTGCATGAACTTCCACTGTGTGCGGTTTTTGACGCGTCTCCTTGTGCAGCAAGCGTCTGTAGCGCGTAGTTAGGAGGGACCTGCACAACATTTCAAGGTCATCGCCCAACAGCTGTCCCAGTTTGCAGTTGCACTTTATCATGGAGTGTTCTATTGTACTTCTGTGATTGGCTTTCTACAATAAGTGATTGGCCACGCGAGCTGGTGCTTCAGCTCATAGACAGCTAAAGCAAATAAATGCCTCCGGAACGTCAAAAATATCACGTAGAAAGACAGGAATTTAAAAGAAAATACTTGCCAAGCTACATTAACAGCTCTAGACTCTGAAAAGGCATTGACATTTGGTGTAATGAAAAAGAAAATTCATTTATTGAGGATACAGTATTTGAAACAGATGAAAATGTTAACCATTTAAAAAAAATCAGGAACAGGGACGGAGGATGTACAGCGACCGACTCTATGGTGGTAGTTCACTGAAAATCTGATAATAACTTCCCAAAGAACCCGTTGCAAAAGCCACTATTTTGTCCATGTTCTTTTATTCTTTATCGCACATGGGAGAGCTATTGAACAGAGCGCAGTTTTCTCAGCATTCATCCTTTACGGGCAGCGGTGTGCAACTGAGCCACGCATGATGCACAGTGTAGCCGCTCATGCATGAAGTCACGCTCATGCGTTAAAAAATGCTTGAGAGTTGTGCAGTAAAAAAGGCTTAGTGAAGCCTTGCCTTCAGAACCCATCCTTGCATACCAAGCCCATTGTGAGGGCAGGGGTTACGATGCAACCGTCTCAGTGTTTACACATGCGGTCTCCAAAACGAACTCAAGCTATCGCGCATGTCCCAGGTAAAATGTCCCATGTATTCAGAGAGAAAAATGCTGTAGGTAATTGGCCAACCTAACGATCTATATTGTTAAGGGGCCGAGGACATTTTTCGGAGAGGCGGTAGTTGTGAAAAATCCTTTTCTGGTTAGGATAGCTCTAAGGTAGAATTTTATGGACTGAAGACCTTCATTAGATAATATGATGGTAGGTGCTCTTCGATAGAGAACCTGTCATGAACGTTAGAAATTTGCTAAATGAGAGGGCGGTTTCAGAGAAACCATCGGAGAATGCAGAGGGGGCACCTCATTGTGTGTTCGAGTTGGAAGTTTAGCTACAAACCAAGCAAGCAAAAATGATACACGCGAACGGAAATGATATTCATTTCTAGTTAAAGTGACCGTTTAGCACAGAAAAAACGATTAATAACCTGCCATAAAACGTCATTTTATATCATGAAGTTTACCATTTACTAATTTTACTTATTTAGAAAAATGCATCGACGCTGTTTGCATTTACATTTCACTTTTTAAAATTTAAATTTTGCCATGAGTTTAACCATGCACATAACAAAGGAACAACGAATCTTCACCTTCACAACTTAGGTGAAATAAAAAATGTCAGAGCTACTGTGGAACAATTTCAAATTAAATTTGATGCAAGATTTTTAAGCGAGGCTACTGTGAGAAAGACAGTTGCTAAATTTAAAGAACATGGAAAACCGTACTTAACAGGAACAAGGGAAATTTTGTAAGACGCTTCACGGAAAGAATACCAGAAGACATTCAAAGGGTACGTCATCAAATAGAAGAGAACGATTTTTTTTGTCAGCGGAATGACGAGCGATGAGAGACCGATGCCAAAAGTGTCTCGCATGCAACGGTGGCCATTGGTTGAAATCAATGAAGTAATAGGGACTGGAATTGAAAATTGTATACCTATTGAAAATAAATGCTTTCCTTTTCAAAATACCGGTTCTTTATTTTCTTCTGCCTATTTCGAAATTCAGCTCTATTCGAGCAAATGAACTTAGTGATTACGTTTTATAGACCCGCTCGCATAATGGGTGAAAAACTCAATCTAACTCTTAGTGTAACAGTTCCTAAATTATTTCTATGACTAAAAATTTTATAATTGATAATAGAAGGTATTTCACTATTTAAATTTAGGCTAAGTTCAAGTCTCAACGATTTATACTTAATGAGTAATAAATATTTGAAAATCCCAACCCTTTTTTGTGAAACACCCTATCTATGCGTCATTATTAACATCTGGTCAGATATTAGCTTTTGTAATTTACACTATCATTTATTTTTCTGAGTGGAAGAGTATGATTTCTCCTTTAGAGATTCTAGCTTAACGCATGTTAACGAAAAAACTTCTATCACGATACACAGGTTAAATTTACTTTCTCTGTACAAACCATTACTGTACGAACGCAAGAATTCGCTGTAAAAATATTTAACTTTTCGAATCCGTGTTTCAAATACGTTAGCATTAGACATTATTACTTCCGCTGTTCGATCTTCATGCCACAGTCCGTGAAGCAGCAATGCGTTCAGATGCTAACTCTGAAAAAATTCCAGGCTCTCTGAAATTGTTCGTGGCAGTGAAGCACTTTGCTTCTCTGTTGTCTACTTTCAGAGACTTGTATCAGTAGCATGTGAGCTCAGATCCCCCGTCTCCGCCTGTCATTTCGGCTCATTGCCCGCACTTCAATTCACTCTAAGAAGCGTGAAAAGTGACCTGTCGTCACACTGCGATCTGCACACTCACGTCGGTTTGATGTATCGATGTACTCGTACTTTTTCCCTTATGCTTCTGTACGGAGATTGTTGGATATTTCTTCCCATTCTCAGCACACAGAAATACTTTAAAGTATATTTGGTATGAAGTTAACCTCAGTTTTTACAACTCGTCACAAGTAAGGGATGATTTTCTATTTTTCTCATGTCAGTACAGCTTTTATCCTTTTTTTTAATGACTAATTTGCAACTGCCGTATCATGTTTCGTTGTGAAATGTATTCCACCTCAAGAACAATGTTAGTTTCATTCATGAATTATAATAGTTTCAAAGTCCCGTAGGAAGACTAGTTTAGTAGTTAGATCGAATGTGGGAAGAGAAAGAGGCGCTAAATTAATCTACATTTATACATTTGTCATGTGGTATATACAGCTAAGATCAGTCCTGTGCATTCCTCTATGGGAACTGATAGACTGTTAAATTTTCTTTTTCGAGTGCATGAAACGGCAAAAATCAGTTATAATATAAAGAGATTGCCTTTTTTATACACGAGGTGGGAAAATAAAAAGTCAAACTAAGCTCACTGTACCCACTGCATAGTTCGTTGTATCAAACTAACTGTCATGGGAGGCAGAAACTATTCTGCATGAAAAAAAACTGCGGGGAAAGAGCTTTTTAAAATAGTTTATATGCGCTGGGGTGCATTCAAAATGGGACGTATAAATAGGCAAAATATTCCTTGCATTAAGAGAGTGCTCAACGCTGTTGAAATTGAAATGTTTCCGACAGAATTTCACATATGGTTTTCTCAAATAGAGAAACCTGCAGCAAAAAAAAACAATTGACCGAAATTCGCAGGGCATTCGATAGCCAAACGTAGAGTTGGATAAATTGGTTTTGAAATTTTAACTACATCGATTGCTTCTCTCGATATTTTCAGTGAAGGCGGCAGTAAAAAAAACCTTTAGACATAGAAAGATAACTTTTAGTAAACGACATTTGAATTTCTCATTACAGTAATAGTGAACATCATTATGACCTCCGTTTTGTAGAAGGACACTTTCTATGTTCATTCGATCCATCGGTCACTAACAATTTTAATCAATTATTCAAGTAGATATATTAGTGGGTGAGTATAATTGACTCAACCAAACATTCAGGTCCTGAAGTTACAGCGAGCGATGAATATCAAAATCTCCTGATCTCCGAGTCACGAATCTGAACACTTAATCATTTCCGCACGTATTTAAAAATGAGATCCCGTATTTGATTGAGCGCCACTCAATAAGAGTGAAGACATGAGAGGCGGAGCTGAGCAGCGAACTGAGTCGTGCGAAATCCGGCATCTGAGCTTCAAAATACTTTCAAAGTTGTTTCACTGCTTCAAATTTGTATGGATTATCATAAGTGCATCTTCAATATCCCTGGTGATTACAACGTCGATAGCTACCTCTATTCTGTGTAAACATTCCACTAGGGTTATACATAGTACCTGAGGAATAAGTGCATGTCTGTACTGACAATATACATAGATTGAGCTTTAGAACCTACTCCTTTAAAAAAATTTTGTGTGTTCTAACAGCTTCGGGTTCTAGTAATGTTCATTGCAGAGAGCCAAGAGAAAATTGTTCAAATCACTGATGGTTTAATGAAGGAATTTCATTTTAAAATAAGTTCTTATCAAACAAAGAGTTGTTTTTTCAAAGCGAATCTGAAACTTGGTCTGCTATTATTTCGCAACAATTTAAGCGTCAGTTAAAAGCTATTTTTATTATTCTCCAAGCAAGTGCTTTATAATCGTACTGGAATATATTAATAAGTAGCTAAATAATTGCAACTTCAAAACGAAAGCAGCCCGTACGTCCGTTCATTGAGTGACGTTTCAGAGCTTGTGCAATATTTAAATAAAAATGATGAACTTTCATGGCAATTTCCGTCATCTCCGCGCAGTCCTGCCTGCCTTCTATACGAGGAATTTGAGTCGTTGCATTATTCGTAATAGTTACAGCACGCAATCGTGACAGAATTACTGAATACTTTATTAGAGATGACCTCTGACCAAATTCAGGACGTTTGGCAGCGTTGAAAGTTGCAGTGTTGACCATTAGGTTCTAATTTAAATCCAGAGTTCCAAAATATATTATAGTGATGGAGTTCTCTAACTGAAGCTCCTGAATACCGAATGAGCCTGCAAGAAGTCCTCGATTTCTAGGACGTTTGCCTGTACTTGAGGATATCTGCGATTTCCGTGACATTTGTCTGGCTTGAGGATATCTGCGATTTCCGTGACATTTATCTGAGTTTGACAATATCAGCGATATCCAGGACATTTGCCAAGACTTAAGGATACTCCGATATCCAGGACATCTTCCTGGGCTTGAAAATGCAAACCCTAACAAAAATTGTTTTTCTTTAACTAATAACAGCTTAAGAGTGAAATTTGCTGAAAGATTTGAAGCTCTGCCTGCTGCCAGCTACGATAGGCTAGTTTACAATTGAGCAGAGTGATGGACAAAGAAATGGACAAAGTGTTGTACAAAGTGATGGACAACGCGTTGTACACAGTGAAGCTCTGCCTGCTGCCAGCTGCGATAGGCTAGTTTACAATTGAGCAGAGTGATGGACAAAAAAATGGACAAAGTGTTGCACAAAGGGATGGACAACGCGTTGTACAAAGTGATGGACAACGCGTTGTACAAAGTGATGGACAACGCGTTGTACAAAGTGATGGACTACGCGTTGTACAAAGCGATGGACAACGCGTTGTACAAAGCGATGGACCACGCGTTGCACAAAGCGATGGATGCATATAGATGGATGCATATAGCAAAGTTCTTAGCAATACAACAGAGAAGTAACCGTGTATAAATTTGGTCTACATAGGGTTCCACTTTCAATTTGAATTTTATTGGGAATTACTATTTGAATGTGGTCTATGCTAGGCAAATGTTGCATCCTTTATTTGAGGAAGAAATAAAAACACTCTTCAACAAAAAAAAAAATTTTATTCAAGGACACATTCTCAAAACAATAATTTAGGTTTTGCAAACACTTTCAATGCTTTTGACGTTGTGCTATTCTCGAGCAGAATTAAGACGTATTTTTAACTCCTGTCATTGTATCTTCGTTTATAAGCTGAAAAAAAGCCACGTGACGTGGTCACTCATGCAGTGGCCTGAGTTAGTCGACGCTTCGGAAGACTTGCAGCCTTTTTGTGCGCAAGGAATTCAACTCACATTTTTTTCCATTTTTGGACGACATAAGTTACATCAGGCTGTGTAAATATGGGATCAAAGTAAAAATCTAAGCTTTTTAATCACTGAAGCTTCTGCTGTACGTGGTCAGTTTTCATTGGAATTACACAAGTAAGACAGGAAAGTAAGCTTAACTTCGGGTAGTCGTGTGGCGTCAAGTCCGGTCAGGACATTGGAAGACTTTAACACTGCCAAGTAATAAAAAATCACCTACACTGTTTTTATCCGAACATTAAATTGGATGTAAGTAATTTGGGTTGGTTTTCGTTCATCCACCTTAGTTTTATTTTCCCTTCGAATTTATTGTTCACGTTCTACTCGTATCTTTGATGCAGGTTCCATTAAATAAATTACCATTGTAGCCCTAAAGAATGCGAACTAAATTAGCTTTTATGCTAAATACTGTCATAGCTTCTCTATAACTGATCTCTGATGCCTAAATTTCTTTCAAATTTGTTCGTATGCTTTGAATCCTTCTTCCCAAACTTAGTTTACGATAAAAACGTTATCTGGAGCCACTGACGTTGAAAACTCTTATGACTCAAATGCAAGTTGGCGAAAATTTAGTTTCCGAACAGGCAAATTCGCATCAAAATGCAAATATGTAAGCCATCAAAACAGTTAAGGTCCTCATTTCAAATTCTGCTCTAGAAATATTTTTAAAATTCAGATCAGGGACCGAAGAACATTTCCTGCAGAGCGGCCGAGACACAATTCAAAAGCCATCACTTCCACAGCAGCTCCATCAAAAGCCTCCGAGAATCTTCTCCGGATAAGTAATGGTCTGTTTTCCAGCAGGACCTTTTCAGACGGGCCTCGAGATCAAGAAAATCTCTCCAAAGCTCACGAACAATTTTTTTTTATTTGAACATCTGGCAATAAACTCCTAGCTTAAGATACTTTTGCTTCCGTGCACTGTAAGAAAAAATCTGTGGTAGTACGCTTGGGTTTTTATTGTTGCTGGAGAGGTCTGTTGCAGCGTCGGTGTGCTGTAGCTTGGAACGGCTGGGTCGATCTGCAAGGAAAGACTGCTGCCGATACAACGATTTAACTTAGCCTGAAAGTTCGAGGAGTCGATATCAGATCGGCACAAATATCTGAGATGTTCCAGCGTTAACTTCACGGCCCAGCGACCGGTCTGCTGAGGGCCAGACGAGTGGCAGGCTATCTCGTCTGGTCACGTGAGTGAAACGTGCTGAGATATAAGCTTTACTTTGCCTAAGCGTTAAGGCCTGCAAGTTGGCATAAGAACAACATGGGTACTGAAACTGCAGAATGGCAGAGAAAGAGAACGTGCAATTATTTATCTCGTAAAAAAAACGGACGCTGCTACTGAGGGGGAATCTATTAACCTTCTCGCAGGTATTGGTAACAAATGAATAGTTCGCTTTCTATGCTTTGAATCATACGTCCTAATCCATTCAATGGTTTTTCATCATACAGTTGACTGTTCCTTGCAGCTACGTGCCTTCTACACCGTGTAGAATTTTATTCGGATTTTGGAATATTCTTTCCCATACAAAATCAGCGTGTTAGGTTTGCTACCCAATGTAACACATTCTACACGATTAGATCTTGTGTAACTCGTGGGGTAAAAAAAAACACCCCTAGTATTGAAGAGGAAAGCCTTTCAAGAAAAAATCTTCCTTAGATTAAGAAGGGAGGAGAATGTTCGTTTTAATGAAACAGTTTATTATTACTGAAAATTATGTCATGATTCTTAGTTATTTGACTCACGAAGCTCGGTTTGACAATTTATTAAAACTCGAGATTAACTTGTGTTTACTTCTTGGCTCGCAGGTGCAAATCTAGAAGCCAGTACTAAGAGATCGAACTTTACGCACATGCAAACTAATAACAAAAGAGGGACATAATTTTCGTTAAGTAGGTCAAAAGCTGCCAGATTCAAGAGAAAGATAACATACAGAGAGTATAACATGAGTGTAGTTGAGTAGAGGGGAACGAATGATATCCGAATGTGCTGAGATAATATACCTCCCAAGCACGCACGGATTTGCACGCAATCTTAAGCTTAGAATATATACTGGACGAGACTGAGGTAGTAGTTACGTCACTTGGAACAGAATAAGTAATAAAAAGAAAGAACAAAATATGTTTACTATTCAAATTTTAGGCGTATCCAGAGTTAATTTTGTTGAACGTTGATATTAAATTACGCTAAATAATTAAATTTGTGTTCTCATTTCAGAACTTTTGAATAACTTATAGCCTTTTCTAGCCTGTGAACAAATTACTGCCTATGTTTCAGTCATGCCTCTTCTAAAAGGAGGATGGTCGATGAGGTTCCGGTTAGCCATTAACTCCAACATGCTCAGCTTGACTACAATTTCAAGACAGAGTCGTACTTTTTGGTCGGAGCATCTGTGATTTTTGTCGCTCAGTTCAGAGGCTCTACTTGGGCGGTCAAAATCATGAATGCTCCAGGGAAAAATAATTTAGAACAAGCTCATGCGGCTCAGCCTGGGGTCATAATTTTAAGCTTTAAAGCTTGATCTCTATTAGTTCATACATGACGTGTGCGTGGAGGTTTTTTGTCTCCCTAAACACAAATACGTCGATGAGTCCTGCTACATCTTTCCAGCACCAAGAAGTTTTAGCAGAGCAACAACCTCGCGTTTTTGTGTTCTGGTTTCTTCAAACGCTGGCCCCAGGTATGGTATTGGAGGTCGAGATATATTTTCACGACGTGTCCTGAACTGTTCATAATTATTCCGCCATTTATCTCGCGGAGCCTCTCCTCGAACAAGATGAGAACCGATACAAGTACATGACCAACAAAGCCTCACTCCTGTGAGAATAATATTGTACATTCAGCACTCCATAATGGTTCAGAGATGCTTTGTAATAATCGGTTTAGAGAGCGTTTTCCATGGCCACTACACAGGCTTCAAGAGACGAAGCCGGGGTTTCTAACATTCTAACAGCAGCTGTTTACTTGTTTGTTTCCCTTGAATGTGATGCTAAGGACAACATCATATCTCTAATAAAATTTCATTTGCCAAGCATGTAGAAAAGCAGCCATGTCTGAACTCTAACTGTGAAGCTGTGACTAATGGAGAGAAATAATTTTAACTCCAAGCAATTTAATTCATTAAGTTTGTCACAAAAGAGTTTAGTCAGGAGCATCCTTTGAAGTTTTCATGAATTTGTCTCGTGTGCTTTGAATAATAATAATAGTGATAATAATAAATAATTCCCCTACTCCTCGGGGGATTTGTTGCATGTGTGCAAGTGTACTGGTATAAATGTACGCTCGAAGAACAGGAGGAACATTCCTGTTGCTAAGCTCTACCTACTTCATTCTTATATAACACCAGGCTAAAAGACTTGCCCGTCTGTCTGTGAATATTCCCCACACAAGTGCACGGGAAAATCTCAATTACTGCATCGCAAGTTGGCCGGAATTTAAGTTCGAATTTCTCTTTCGTGCCAAGCTTTCCACATCAGCGGACAAGGATGAAAAAATTATTTTCCGTACTTCCCAGCGCTAACGCCATCGAGGAAACGCACTGTGCACCATATATCTGATTCGTCACTAAAATGATTTGAATAATAAAATTATTTGTAATCCTAACGGCTAACCGTAACGCAGCTCTGAACAGTTAATGATCATATCCGTTCGTACTTGCAATATTTGAGTTTGAGATTTCCAGTCGCTTTATGACACGAAGAAATTTCTAAAAATAGAAATCTTCCACTTCCACTAAAAACATTTAGTACTTGATTGGTGGCTCAGTATCGTGAATATTCATGAATCATGCTCACCATTTCACCAGCTCATCTCCGCAAAATGAGATTTTGGGAATAAATTTTTGCATTATTTCGGCTTGTAACTTATTTTACGTACTTCATTTGTGAGTCTCCTAAGTTCATTAGATTGCGCTAGCTTTCACACACCCCTAAAATCTGAGAATGATGATTAAGTTTCATGCTTCACAACAAGTTTCATGCTTCATTAAGTTTCATGCTTCTACTGTGATCACAACAAGTTATCATGTTTTGGCGTTCTTCCACGCTGGCAAATAGTTCATCCAAAGTCCAAATTAAAACCGTTTCATCAGCTCTTTAATTACGAGCACACGTGCTTTTGCGCCAACTTGATATTGGATGAAGCAGGGATGTATTAGCTAAAATAAGAGCTGCTTCACTCAATAATGATGGACAAAATGGCAGCAGCTTTTTCAATTTTCACTTGTCTTTAATTCGTTCTGTCAAACTCTCGCTATCTTACTTTCTTCATCGTACGTTTTGGAAAATAACCCTCGATTCTAACACTCTCGCTTTGTAATCCTGGCAGCTTTAAATTTTAAATAGTTTACTATAATTGCAGCCTGCGTGTTCGTCTACACGTGTGCGAGTGCACGTCATGACGACCCCGTAGGTGACTAATGGGAAAGGAACTTTGCAGGGCACAGCTGTTATTTTTCTACTGCTGTTTTAAATGGATTCTTCATAGAAGGCCGGAACACCAATGATGTTCATTAGGTTCCCAATTTCAGCGGAAGCCCCGCACCTGATCCTAAAAATTCCCTGAATTCCATTCCTAAAATTCGCAATTAATCTCCTGGTGGCCTCATATCGGCAGGTGCGAGGCTCCCGCTTGTTCCAGAGCTGCATTTAAGTCCCAGAAAATGAAGTCCAGATTAGGTTATTTGAGTAATCTATCGCTCTGAATATTGCTTCGAGATTGTGTTCGTCTGCCCGCAATAGCGATTTCATTGTTCGTGAATCTGGCGATCTCGCGATTATTGCTTGCAATGGAGCGGACATAGTCGCCGTTCACACACAAGCATCAAGTAGATCTCGCGAACGAGGAAACTGTGAAATCTCTTCTCTCATGGAAATACACACTAATATTTTCCAAATACCAGAGAATTGGACAGTTAAGGTACCGTGTGTTCTGTTAGCAAAAGTTTGAAGGCAGGTAGTAGTATTGGGTCGCAAAGTGCAGGGTAGTTGGAACTGGTACATGAACGGGATTAGCCTTTTTTTGGAAATCGTCGTATCGATTCAGTTATGTTGGATGGAAAATTTTGTTCTCACAAAACCTTTTTAAGAATTGATTCCTGTAAAGGTTTATCAACTAGTACA
>JACJUY010001273.1:119197-129198 GCA_014220935.1 Platorchestia sp. MABIK
AAGTGTGTGTTGATGTCTCGTGGTGACACGTGATGTGAAGTGTGTGTTGATGTCTCGTGGTGACACGTGATGTGAAGTGTGTGTTGATGTCTCGTGGTGACACGTGATGTGAAGTGTGTGTTGATGTCTCGTGATGACACGTGATGTGAAGTGTGTGTTGATGTCTCGTGGGGGTACATGACAAGAAGTGCATTTTGACATTACGTGGGAATGCGTGACTTGAAGTTTTCTTTGATGTCTCGTGGGGACACGCGGCATGCATTGCATTGATGCCACAGGGGGATACTTTCTGTCCCCAAATGTTTTCTGTCACGTGAGGTGACATGTTCTGATGCTTGGCGCTCTATATGACGGATGCCACAGTGAGAAAATTCAGGCAACATTTGTGGAACGTCGTCATAAGAATTCATCCAACCTTCGCACAAAATTCGTGTAACATTTGAACAACCCTCAATGAACTTTCATGGAACATTCAACATTCGAAAGTTATGTACAAAACATTCAATCAACATCCAAGGAACATTCGCAATATTTTGTTACAACGTTTTGGTCAGACTTGCTTCAACTTCAAGAAAAAACATTGTTCCTCTCTCAGTGTCTTTTGCGCATCTCTTACGTTCTTGTCTTAGAAATACTGACATGAATGTTCCGATATTATGTAAAAAAAGTCTCTTAGCAAATAGTACTTTTAAATATGTGATGAGGCCTAAATAGAAAAAATTATTGTGCGATGACGTGAGAAAAAGGTTGCCTGCACATGTTGATGCGGTACGCAAAGGCGTAATGCAATGAAAATTGTTGAAAAGGGAAAGGAATTTTCCGATTCTTCTTTGAACTTCGAGAACGGGAAACTAGAGGATTTTGCAAATTGAAATAATGAATTTCCGTTCCCCTGAATACAAGAACGCTGTTTTGTGAATCATACTTTAGCTTCATTGACCTTTATTAATTTTTGTAGTAGTAACCATTGACTAACTTAGAATAACTTGACCTTCGGAAGACATTATCATGTTTTTTTTTCTCTCAATATTTTGTATAAACATTGCCATGTACTGTTATGACACCCATGTAAGTCCATGAACTAGGGATCTTTATGTAAAAATATTTAAAAAACCATTACTGACTTTTGCATCAACTCTGTTGAAAAATAAAATTTGTTGGAAAGTTATTATTTATGTCGTATTATTTTTTGTTAGCCTGGTGTAATGATTTATTTATTTGTTTATTATTCAGCCTCGTGTTAGCTTCGGGAGAACACAATGATATTATTTGTGTAGGAAAAACCATGATTGCAGGGTGTGGTAAAACATTTTCTTTTAGCTAGTTACCTGGTATGCTAGTTCCTACGTAAGCACGTATAAATAGTTGCAAATTTCTACTACATCGACCTTATAGTTTTAGGTGCAAAATTAGTTATATCCCCCTATTTTTCTTCGAAAATGATTCCCTAATATTGCGAAAGCCTAGACTAATTATTCCCACTTACCAATGCAAGTGGTCACGACATGAAGCTATTTTTTTCTCAAACATATGTTCAACTATTACCATGACTATCATAACACCGATGTATATTTACTAATGCGTGATCTTTACGTTGAGATATTTTAAAATTCAATGTTACGCATTTCACGTATCGACTCAATTGGAAATAACTGTTTAATTTCTTTCTGTGTGAGAATTCAATGAATTATCCCCAAGACTTCTGAGTTCAGTGAGTTAAGAGAGCATTCTACACGTGCCAGTAGCTTCCTCAGGTTACTTTTTACAACATCAACAATTTTACAACAATTTTACAACATGCAGAGATAAACCTGAGATTGAATCCTTTTGGAGTGCAAAGTTGTCCAAGATTTTCGGCCTCCCCTTCCGTTCTCGTCTTTAGTTGAAAATCTGCGTAGCTTCAAATGCTTTCATGCATTTTCTTGCGTGGTGTTTGTTGTTTAGGGTTGGCCCATAGTTGTAAATTGCTCCACAGCTCTGGTTACGACGAATGGATGGGGTTCCCTGGTAGTCCAGAGGAGTGAAACTACACCCGTGACACTTCAGTGCATACTACACGAGGCCTATACATGCTTCCAACTGCAGGCCGATGCCGCTCAGGGGAGTTCACTGACTGAATTATCGCCTCCGGCTTCTAGAGGCCAGAGCGCAAGAAAACAATAGGAAAAGCGGAGATGACTGGCGTGTTGCTGCTGAACCATCGCTTCTTAACGTTTGTGGTTTTGTACAGGCATTGGAGTCGCAGTGCACCGTATTTTAACAGAGCTTTAAGAGTCACGCTTAAATATTTTAGGCGTAATTTTCAGAAAAATGCTGAGAAGGAATTTAAAACAATGCATGGCTCCGATTCAATAAGTATTTCAGCTGTATCTACTAAACAACTTATGCTCGAGTAATTTATTTCCAGAAAAATATTCCAAGTGGGACCGAAATCTTCCCTAGAAAACTGCAGTTAACTTGGTTTGCTGGAATTTTGGAGGTGAGCATTTTCAGGTTCAAATTTCATGTCAGCAATCATGTGGTGCATCTCATGTTAATAACATGGATAATAGTCTAATGAATTGCAATTGCTACCCTTCAGGTCGATCTCCCTGAACATCGCGTGTGCTAGTGTTGATTTCTTTTTCTGTCGTACGCTCCTCGACTCGAAATAATATCATAGGTAATGAAATATTTACTTTATTTATAAACTTCGAGAATTTTTGTGTAGTATTTTTTAAATTTTTTAGTAATTTTTAGTAATTTTTGCAATTTTCACGCCCATATATATGCAAATAGATAGCTTCTAGCATATTTGATCATTCTTCTTTTGTCCCAGTTCAAACATGGCTTCCAAAGAGAGACATCATTGCAGAAACAAGCCTGATGCCTTCTGCCACACATGTGGATGCTACACACTGTATCGTCAGAGACGTAACATATCCTCGTTCGTCAAGCGTGCCTGCAAGGCAGATTTTGAAGTTCATCTTGGTGATCAAGACAAGCAATGAGCTCCTCATGTTGTTCGCCACAATTGTGAGGAAATGCTTCGATATTGGACCAAAGGAAAACGCAAAGGTCTGCCTTTTGGGGTTCCAATGATTTAGCGCGAATCCATCAACTATGTAACTGGCTGTTATTTCTGCATGGTAAACACAACGGGTGTTGGAGGAAAAACCGACATAAGATTACGTATCCGAATACTTCCTCAGGTGTTCGGCCTGCTCCGCACTCTGAAGAAGTTCCTGTTCTGGTTTTCAAAGGCTTTCGTTCATTTGACGATATAGACATTGGACATGATACAAGCGTACAAGACAGTTGTGACAGTGAATTGTCAGAAAAGTGTTCACAATCGGAGAACTGTTCTTCAGACAGTGAACCTTTCCCCGTCCCCAAGCCTCTTCCCCAGGCTGAATTGAGTGATTTTGTGCGGGATGTAGGCCTTTAAAAAAAACAGCAGAGCTACTTGCATACAGTTTGTTTACTGCCATGACATCCCAGGACTTTTCAAAAAACTGGGTGTACCTTTCTATAGCCCTGCGAAATAGAGACCGTTTTTTAGGCAGTTTAGAACACAGTCTAAAGTGTTTTTTACATAATGACAATGATTATGGAGCAGTACCTGTCAGTCACTTAATGTATTTGCGGGAAGACCATGATGATATGATAATGGTCATCAACTTACTGAAGTATCATGAACAGAATTGGATCATTTGTGTAGACTTAAAGATGATCAACTTCCTTCTTGGACAACAGAAATGTTTCACCAAGTTTCCGTGTTTCCTCTGTGTGTGGGACAGCCGAGCACGAGACAGACATTGGGTTCAGAAGGACTGGCCTATTCGTGACACCCTTGAAGCAAGCATGCCAAATATCATACAAGACCCAATTGTAAGCAGAGATAAGATCATCCTTCCTCCTCTTCACATCAAAGTAGGTTTGATGAAGCAGTTTGTCAAGGAACTGGAATGGTAAGTGAATGTTTCCAACATATCATCACAGCTTTACCAGTGTTATCATTTGAGAAGATCAAAGCAGGCGTGTTTGATGGCCCACAGATTCGAACCTTAATTCGTGATGATCAGTTTACTTCTGAGATGACCGCTTTAGAAAAGGCAGCATGGTTATCCTTTGTGGCAGTTGTTCAGAACTTCCTTGGAAGCAATTTGGCGGAGAACCACAGTGAACTTGTGAACAGAATGCTCCTCGCTTTTCGTGATCTAGAGTGCAACATGGGTTGTCCCAGCCCCTGACAACCTGGGGGCTGTGAGTGACTAACAAGGAGGACGATTCTACCAAGACCTAACGGTCATGGAAGAACGCTACTAAGGGCGCTTGGACAAAAGTATGATGGTTGACTACTGCTGGAGCACTAAACGAGATTGCCCAGATGAAGTGTACAAATGCAAAAATTACAAATGAAAATTCGTGTCTGAATAAAATACGCAAACAATTTGATGAGATTTTATCAGCTGTGGTGATGTTCTCAAGGATGCCAATCTAAATTTGCGATAAAGATTGAGGTTTTCTAAGAAACGCTATCAGAAAATAAGGCATAACCAACAAGAGTGTAATTTACTCTCAAATCACATTTTAATGTTCAGTTTAGTTTGCGTTAATAAATATACAGAAATGAATTTTATACCGTTTTAAGATACAAGTGAACAAAATGGTTACTGTGGCTGATATTGCAATTTATTATAATAACGAAAAGTTATAAATGTGACATTGCATAAAATCTGTAGCTTGCAGTAAAACCCGACTTCAGATTTGAAATCAACACACCCAAATTGAGAGTTTAATAAAATGAGTTTTTCCCGGTGTTATCAATTTCAATACCGATCAACTGGACACATTCTCATGAATGAGCTTCATGAATACTGTATGAAAAACAGCAACAACTAGAGTGTCAGAAGCAAGCTACCTTTTAGAATCAGTTTCAGTCAACCGATCGACTTGATATTTTGGCTCCACTTCATCATTTCTATTCAATTTTGGTAGAATTATCTTCAAAATTAACGAAAATGATTTTGAGAAATTTCATTGATGCCCAGAAGGTGATTGCGAAAATGTTCACAATCAATTGGCGGGATATTAGAGCCAGAATGAACAAGTTCAATTTCATACAAAATTGCAAGCCCAATAATAGAACTGCTCTTCATTTCGAAGTAAGTGTAAGCTCATTTTCATCACCTTGTCGGCATATTGATGTCTGGTAAATTTGCACTCTAAATAAATGGGGCCCGTGTTGTGATGTATGTGTCATTGAAATGCGTCATTAACCTGAACATTTAATTCAGCCTTGGTCTCAAGCTAGGCGCCCTACCCTGAAAATAACTCTAATCTTTTTTCGCAAATTTGTCTGAATTTTTTGCCCAAGTTTGTCTCAACCTTTGATTCAAATTTGTCTGAACCTTTGTCTTTAGTGTGTCTCAATTTTTGGCTTAAATTTGCCTGAACTTTTGTATCACGTTTGTACCAACCTTTTGCCTCAACAGAAGCTGATATCATTACTCAGTATCGTATTTTGTGAGCTGTATAAAGACTGAAACGCGTTCACTTCCCTTCAAAAATCTCAAAGAGAGCACCTCCATGCTGCGAGCAAAAACCAGCACTCTGGGACATTCGCTGAATTTCTTAAATAAAATTCCCTTGATTTTATCGTCGATGCCGAAGACGTTCACTTTTTGACACGACGCACCAGATCCTGTTAAATTTTCGACACGGTTTAGGACGGAGTTATTTTCTTATTTTTGGCTTGCGAACAACAGCGAACTATTGTCTCTAGAGGGAAAAAAGTGACCGGGGCTGAAGTGTTCACACTGAGGCGATTGGACAAATCCAACTTTATTTGTTGAAATTCTTCCTTTTTTGCTTTATGCAGTACTAGCGGCAGGCAATGGCGGTTTACTTTGTATTTATCAATCAACTCATTCCTCAAAGCGTAAGTCTCAGGTAAAATGTACAGAGTGTTTCAGAACAAGAGGTAAAAAATTGCACAACATGTCGAAAATGGGCAAATAAACACTTTTTCTTCTGTGAAATTTTCCGTAAAATATTCGGGCTTGTAAGATATTAGCTGTATAATGTTTTACAGGATGAAATTTAATGACACAATTACTAACAATATTTATTTTGAATTTAAGCTACAAATGCTTTTATTTTATAAGAGTTTACAATAATAAAGTTTTGTTTTAGTGATGTTTGGTAAAAAGTTTTAGTAAGAAGGTTTTAGAATGTTTTAGATCGTGCTATCAGGTTCCTTCTTGTTTGTCTTGTTTGCACTGTTCTGTTTCAAAGAAACCACCACGCTGGAAGGAATAGGGAACCCATTTGGCGGAACATATTTTGAACAGTTTTTGTACAGTAAATTCAAAATAGATATTGAGAGTAATTGTGTTATGAAATTTTTTCCCTTAAAACTATAAACAGCGAATATCTCATAAACCCGATTTTTTCCAAAAATTTCAAAGACAAAAAAGTGCTTATTTGGCCATTTGCTACGTGTGTCCAATTTTATACCTCTAGTTCTGAAAAACCCTGTATATCAGATTTTATTTTGAATCAAACTTCAAATTGCCTGAGAAATTCAGCAATTCTTTCAACTGGTGATTTAGTTCCCTAATTGGAAAACAAAAACAAGTGATTAGAAAACTCGCTAGAGAACACAAAAGCAACTCACCTTTAAGCTGTTGCTTTTTATAAAAATACTTCATTACTGCATATTTTTCTTCGTCCAATTAAACCAATACAGCCGAGGTGCAGCCACGCAGACGTTGGAGATTCAGTTACTGAACGGTCGTGCGCAGTTGAAGCTACTTTTATGCACTGAACAACTCGAGACGCTGAAAATCTTTGAAAACTATTCAGGATTTCTGCAGGATTTCTGTGTGTGCGAGACCTGCTTGTGTTACTTTTCATTTGCTCAAGTAACTTGTGATCAGTAACTTGTCCTTGGTTAAAGCAATTTGTTTTCAGTTAGAGAGTAATCTGTTATTTGTTACTCTTTAAACAAATTTTGTTTTCATGTCAATTACCTTATTTTTGGTTAGTTGTAATTGGTAACGCAACTTGTTTCCAATTCAAGCGAGTAATCAGTTCTGGTGAACTGTTAGTAGTTGGATTTATTCTCTATCACCAACTTCCTCGTGATTTAATAGCTTAATTAAAGTGCAATCGTTATCAGTTGTCATTCATACCTCGATTGAAGCAATAGCTCAGTCGTATACAATCCTACGTCAAATCGAACTCTCAAAGTCGAAGTATCACAAGTCTCATCACACGAGCCAAGTTTCATGTCGTACTGCAAAGAAAGTATCACTAGCTTTTTAATTTTGCAAAGGTCTCATTGCCCCAGACAAAATCTCACGAGTCCCATTATTCTAGTTTAAGTCTCACCGCTCTACGCTAAGACACTCACACCTAACCGCTCTTTGCCATGACACTTAAGTCTCACTGCTCATCGCCTGAAAATAAATATTACTTCTTTTCACCAAAAACCATCAAATCTCACGGCTCGTCACCAGGACTCAAGTCATATTTCTCTTCGTCAAGACTGTCAAGTTTTTGCCGCTCTTCACAAGGACACTCAAGTCTAACCATCCCTGCCTACCAAGGATCCTCAAGTCTCAACCGCTACTCACCAGGACTCTCAAGTCCCACTGTTGTTCACTGGACCATGAAGTCCCACAGTCACAACTCAGGTCTTACTAGGCATGTGAGAGAGCTGAGCTGCCGCAGGACACCATCTCAGCAAAACTCCTAGCAAGAGGTGCAATAAAAAGACTAAGCGCGACCCAATCGGAACTTTGGCGTCCGTTGACCTGCTATAGCGTAGGCTGCAATCGTTACCTTTCCACGACGTTCGACCGGGCTCCAGGCTATCTGATGAAAGATGATATTGTTCGTTCACAACATTCCAAGCCCAACAACTGACGATATTCTTTACTTCGGAAGCCGTTCAAGGCCAATTTGATTTTTTGCAGATGTGCAAATGAGGGTGGACGCCTGGTGTACAAATGATGGTTGTCTCTTCTGGATGAGCAGTCTCAAATGTTTTTTTTTAAAGTCCTTAGTTGCTCCAAGTTAAATAAAGTAAACTATACCAGTTTGACATAAATCGTGAATGAAATTTTTTCATTTGAGACTCATCATGATGCAGAACTCAGGAGCTTGCCCGTTTTTCCTGATTTTTCACCGATACTTCAAGAACTTGCGAGCGGCTGGCGTGTTGCCGACTACGACCATTTCATTCTGTCGAGATAGCGGAGGCCTAAACGTTCACTTCGCTCAAGGTGCATAAAATTCCATTTTATGACCATGTTCTTGAATTTCGGTGCGGGTGTTGCATCTTTACGTTGTCTTCCTACGGTATTAGGAGAGTTGCTTCAGCTGCAAATTAAGTTGATAAGATAAAGCGAACAGACGACAAATTGTTCTTCACTGAACTATCAAATATGAATGGACTTTCAGTCGGTAAAATGCCTACGATATTTGTTCAACCTGAGAAATTCTATTATCGCGAATAAACAATTGAATTTTTCAATTTTGAGTAGAGCAGAAAGAATTGATTTCTTTCTTTGCTGGAAACTGAAATGAAACTAGAATGCAGAGGAACCTAACCTATCAGCTTCTGCAGCACATTCTCCCAACTTACACACAGACACACAATTCACACAAACATTTCCTGGTTTTGAAGAACATTCTCAAACATAGACGTACATAGAAGCATATAATATACCCACATAAGTGCCTGAACACACTCACGCCTACACATGCGTGCAATAAATATACACCCATGGGCGCATACATATTGACACACTCAGGTACTTAACACTTTGACTGCGACGTGCGCCACCGGTGGTACACGGAGGTTATTTTCATAATGCTGCTTGCGATCAGTAGTCGCAAACTGAATTTTTCATAAATACTCAATCAAAGCTAAATGAAGGCACGACCCAGTTCATGTTTGGTATTTTCAAAATCGTTTACTAAAATTGACTTCAAATTTGAGTTTAGTGTTGAACATTTCATTTAGCTGCCGCAGTCAAAGTGTTAAATTTGCAATTATACACTTTAAAACGAACCTCGCTTGACTCACTGAGAGAAATTTAATTTGTCTCATATTCTAATTTATCATATACTTCGCATTAATTTCACTCAATTATTCAATTGTTTTCATTACGTACACGCTTTATTCATTGTGTCCACAAATTTTCTTTCATATCAATCATTTTATCCCCTTCACTTATGGCTTTTCCATCATTTGTTTCATTAATTACTTAAATCCATTTCATCTATGCCATTCATAATGTCCCTTTCACTCATTTCATAAATTTTATATTTTCCATTCATAGTATGCAACACATCTATTTAATTAATTTCCTTTAGACCACTCATCCCATTTACTTCTTCGTTTCATCCATGCAACAGATTTCACTTACAAATTCTATCAATTACATCTGTTTTGACCACTGCATTGACTCTTGTTCATTAATTCTTTATTTCCTTTCATTTCGTCCATTCAATTCACGTGAATCTTTCAATAGAATCAGTCCTCAGCTAGTCCGCGTGTCGGAATGCTGTTACTACATTTCTGATTTATTAAGAGTAGCGGGAAGGTGAGATACGACTGGGATACGCCAGTATTCTGGCGAGCACTGAGCCTGGACCCGTGGTACTGTTTGGGCTCGAGCCTGGGCCCGTGTTACAGTCACGACTTCGGCCCGTGTTGCATTCTGGGAGTGTAACTGGGTTACAGTTTGGACCTGGGTACATGTTACAGTTATGGTCTGGGTTTTGTTACAGTTTGCGTCTGGGCCCGTGTTACAATCTGGGCCTGGGTAGAAGCGTTACATTTTGGGTCTGGGTTCTGTTACAGCTTAAGTCTAAGCCCGTGTTACAATCTGGGCCTGGGACTGTGAAACAGTCTGGGCCTGGGCTCTTGCCACATTCTGGTCCAATGTGTGAGTAACAGTTTGGGCTTAGGTGCGTGTTGCAGTCAGGGCCTGGGTCCGTGTTAC
>JACJUY010001273.1:131468-150463 GCA_014220935.1 Platorchestia sp. MABIK
ACTTGTGATCTGTAACTTGTGATCTGTAACTTGTGATCTGTAACTTGTGATCTGTAACTTGTGATCAGTAACTTGTGATCTGTAACTTGTGATCAGTAACTTGTGATCTGTAACTTGTGATCTGTAATTTGTGATCAGTAACTTGTGATCAGTAACTTGTGATCTGTAATTTGTGATCAGTAACTTGTGATCAGTAACTTGAACTTGGTTAAAAGCAATTTATTTTCAGTTAGAGAGTCATCTCTTATTTGTTACTCTTTAAACAAATTTTATTTTCATTTCAATTAGCATTTGTTTAGTTGGTTGTAATTGTGAATGCAACTTGTTTCCAATTCAAGCGAGTAATCAGTTCTGGGGACCTGTTAGTAGTTGAATTTATTCTCTATCACTAACTTCCTCGTGATTTAATAACTTAATTAGTGTTCAATCGCTGTCAGTTGTTATTCGCACCTCGGTTGAAGCAATAGCTCAGTCGTATACAATCCTACGTCAAATCGAACTCTCAAAGTCGAAGTATCACAAGTCACATCACACGAGCCAAGTTTCATGTCGTACTGCAAAGAAAGTCTCACTAGCTTTATTAATTTTGCAAAGGTCTCATTGCCCCAGACAAAGTCTCACGAGTCCCCTTCTTCTAGTTTAAGTCTCACCGCTCTACACTAAGACACTCACACCTAATCTCTTTTTGCCATGACACTTAAGTCTCACTGCTCATCGCCTGAAAATAAATATTACTAGTTTTCACCAAAATCCTTCAAATCTATCGGCTCGTCACCAGGACTCAAGTCTTATTTCTCTTCGTTAAGACAAGTTTTTGCCGCTCTTCACAAGGACACTCAAGTCTAACCATCCCTGCCTAACAAGGATCCTCAAGTCTCAACCGCTACTCACCAGGACTCTCAAGTCCCACTGTTGTTCACTGGACCATGAAGTCCCACAGTCACAACTCAGGCCTTACTAGGCATGTGAGAGAGCTGAGCTGCCGCAGGACACCATCGCAGCAAAACTCCTAGCAAGAGGTGCAATAAAAAGACTTAGCGCGACCCAATCGGAACTTTGGCGTCCGTTGACCTGCTCTAGCGTAGGCTGCAATCGTTACCTTTCCACGACGTTCGACCGGGCTCCAGGCTATGTGATGAAAGATGATATTGTTCGTTTACAACATTCCAAGCCAAACAACTGACGATATTCTTTACTTCGGAAGCCGTTCAAGGCCAATTTGATTTTTTGCAGATGTGCAAATGAGGGTGGACGCCTGGTGTACAAATGATGGTTGTCTTTTCTGGATGAGCAGCATCAAATGTTTTTTTTTAAAGTCCTTAGTTGCTCCAAGTTAAATTAAGTAAACTATACCAGTTTGACATAAATCGTGAATGAAATTTTTTCATTTGAGACTCATCATGATGCAGAACTCAGGAGCTTGCCCGTTTTTCCTGATTTTTCACCGATACTTCAAGAATTTGCGAGCGGCTGGCATGTTGCCGACTACGACCATATCATTCTGTCGAGATAGCGGAGGCCTAAACGTTCACTTCTCTCAGGGTGCATAAAATTCTATTTTATGACCATGCTCTTGAATTTCGGTGCGGGTGTTGCATCTTTACGTTGTTTTGCTACGGTATTAGGAGAGTTGCTTCAGCTGCAAATTAAGTTGAGAAGATAAAGAGAACAGACGACAAATTGTTTTTTACTGAACTGTCAAATATGAATGGACTTGCAGTCGGTGAAATGCCTATTATATATGTTCAACCTGAGAAGTTTTCTTTTATCGCGAATAAACAATTGAATTTTTCAATTCTGAGCAGAGCAGTACGAATTGATCTCTTTCTTTGCTGGAAACTGAAATGAAACTAGAATGCAGAGGAACCTAACCTATCAGCTTCTGCAGCACATTCTCCCAACTTACACACAGACACACAACCCACACAAACATACAAACACAAACATTTACGGGTTTTGAAGAACATTCTCAAACATAAACGTACAAAGAAGCATATAATATATCCACACAAGGGCCCGAACACACTCACTCCTACACATGCGTGCAATAAATATACACCCATGGGCGCATACATATTGACACACTCAGGTACTTAACACTTTGACTGCGACGTGCGCCACCGGTGGTACACGGAGGTAATTTTCATAATGCTGCTGACCGACCAGTAGTCACAAACTCAATTTTCATATAAACTTAATCAAAGCTAAATGAAGGCAGGATCCAGTTTATGTTTGGTATTTTCAAAATAGTTTACTAAAATTGACTTCAAATTTGAGCTTAGTGAACATATCATTCAGTTGCCGCAGTCAAAGTGTTAAATTTGTAATTATGCACCTATGAATGAACTTCGCTTGACTCACTGAGAGAAATTTAATTTGTCTCATATTCTAATTTATCATATACTTCGCATTCATAGTATGCAATACATCTATTTAATCAATTTCACTTAGATCACTCATCCCACTTACTTCTTCGTTTTAGCCATTTAACAGATTTCACTTGCAGATTCCATCGATTACACCTGTTTCGACCACTGCATTCACTCATGTTCATTAATTCTTTATTTCCTTTCATTTCGTCCATTCAGTTCACCTGAATCTTTCAACGGAATTAGTTCTCAGCTAGTCCGCGTGCCGGAATGCTGTTACTATATTTTTAATTCATTAAGAGTAGCGGGAAGGTGAGATGATACGACTGGGATACACCAGTATCCTGGCGAGCGCACCGTGGCTGGGCCTGGGCCCGTGTTACAGTTTGGGCTCGAGCCTGGGCCCGTGTTACAGTCACGACTTCGGCCCGTGTTGTATTCTGGGCGGGGAACTTGGTTACAGTTTGGGCCTGGGTACGTGTTACAGTTTGGGTCAGGGTACGTGTTACAATCTGGGCCTGGGTACGCGTTACAGTTTGCGTCTGGGCTTGTGTTGCAATCTGGGCCTGGGACTGTGTTACGGTCTGGGCCTGGGCCCTTGCCACATTCTGGTCGAGGGTGTGAGTGACAGTTTGGGCTTAGGTCCGTGTTGCAGTCAGGCCTGGGCTCGTGTTACAGTATGAGCCCAGGCTCGTGTTGTAGTTTGGGCCCCGGCTCATGGGTTACAGTCAAAGCAGGTTCAATGTAACAATCGGAGTAAATCAGTCTGTGAAAAATTAGGAAAATAAACTTTTTACTGACTTATCACGAACAGATGAATGTATTAAAAATCTACACATAAACTTGTTCTAGAAATGAACTACTTGCTTTTCTGCTGTTCTGAAGGACTGCTTTTCCTCTGAAGACTTACGTATTTTAGAAGCCCTCTACAGAAATAGGTTGAGAAAAACACTGTCACTGTTAATACTTACATGTATTCTTTATAACAAATTAATCTTCATTCTTTTCACAATGTTTTACTGACTGACATACTAAGAATGAAGCTGGTCATCGAAACGTTCCATAGAATAAAGAGATTTTTTGAAGTTGTTTGAGAATAGGACTTAATGAAATTTTTATATTATATGATTTCAATAGTAACTGCATTCTTCGTTCTGAAGTCTCTGATGATCGTTAGATTAAAGAAATATGAGCCTGGGTCCGTGTTTCAGTCTAGGATGAACCCGTGTTGCAGTTTGGACCAGGGCCCGTGTTTCAATCTATAATTGGGTCTGTGTAATAGCTTGGGCTAGGGCGCGTGTCACTGTCTGCATGAAAGGATGTTCAAATGAAGGCGTGCGTAGAATACATGAAATTTAGAAATCTGCTTTAGCGCCATTTTTCGAAGCAAGGTAATTAATAAACAAATTGGTTGTTTCATGGAAAAGTTAAATGTTGTTGTTACTGCTACGGATTCCATTATTTGGAAATAAACCTCAGGTGTGCTCTGCAGGAAAGTGCATGCGTGCTTGTTTTGGCATTTGCAGGTGTAACAAACAGTTCATTCAAATGGAGAAAGATGAAATGAAATTCTGTCACGCAAAGTATGCGAAATATAAAGCTAAGAACACATGCTAGACGGAATGCACATTGTGCCTCCTTGAGCAAACGAAGAAAAAGTTCCCGCACTGTTCCTGAAGATCCACACAAAACGCGCGTGTACGATGTATTATAGTTAAAAAATTCAATGATGAAGAAGTCTATAATGTACAATGTAGAAGTCTAATGTTTTCTACAGTGGTTTAACCCGTGGATGCACGACGTCATTTCAAACAAACTCACTCCGTGGCGTCGACTTGACCCAGTCTTTTTACTAAAGAAACAAAGCAGATAAAGAGAAACAAGTTCCAGTAATTTGTGAAAAGTCATAAGGCCATGTTCAAATATATGGATGAAACCTAAAGTTATTCGACTTAAAATTCAGTTGGGGTCACTATGACCCCACCGTGCATCCACGGGTTGAAGCACAGGATGGATTGCACAGCCATTGTACGGTTCCAGGAAGTCCCAGTGCAGTGGCAATACAGTAACTTAGCCGTGCATCACAACGTTTTCGCACAAAAAGCCTACTTGCACGCACCCTGAAAGCCCTGAGCGACACTCTCACTCTTTCACACGCTCCATGAGCCGTCCCTGAAGAAAAGCTTTAAGGCACTCAGATGAGCTTTAAAAGAGAAGCCTGCGTGCCTAATGCTCGGTCCGGCGCTCTAGGAGAAGTGCACACTTGAGATAGTGCTCATGAGAGGCGCTCAGTTACAGGACAGTCAACTTTGTAATAAAGTCACAGCTGCAGGACTGTCAACGTGGCAATAAAGTCTCAGCTGCAGCACAGTCAACGTGGCAATAAAGTCACAGCTACAACACAGTCAACGTTGCAATAAAGTCACAGCTGCAAGACAGTCAACGTGGCAATAAAGTCGCAGCTGCAGGACAGTCAATGTGGCAAATGTCACATCTGCATAATAGTTTCAGCTGGAAAATATTCAGAATTGAAAGACTGTCAAAGTTGGACTTCCACAGCTGCAGAACATTCACCATTTCGCTGTACGTCACACTACCTGCAAAAGCTCTCAGGAAATGAAAGGCGTCACCACTCGACCGTTGTGCCGCACGCAGTCAAGTGCGAGCCGAGGAGTCAATGGCGACCACTTAATTTTATTTACTTTAATTCTCAATGTAAAATGTTCTCTTGTATGAATATTTGTGCAATTGATCTTCACTCTCTTTTTGGTTTATTGCCGTAAGTTACCCACCAGTTAAGTAAGAGCATACGATTTTTTACTTCGTAATCCAAAGCGTGTGAAGTAACAGTCTTTCTTAAATAGAAAATAATTGGTTACTTATGGTAAAAAAGCTGTACACTCATTTGAGTTTTCAGGTCAATGTTTTACGTCATATTTACCAATGTGTTTCATCAGCTATGAAAAGTGTGTACTGATAAAACTTGGTAAAACTAATGAATGATAGAAAGAAACCAAGAAAAGAAAAATCAAATTATTCTCAAATTAGAAAAAACGCGAAAAATTCACTAAGGGAATCCAACTACATCGCTAATTTTGCTGCAGATGAACTTCTCTGAATAACTGGTGATGATTCAGGTCTCTAAACGCTTGTGGTCGTTTAGAAAATGATTTTCAGCTGTTTATCTAAAAGTTGTTCGTTTCAAGCTTTTGGACATTTTTTCTCACTCGAGCAATAATAATATTCGCTCGGTAATGTTACAATTTAAGATACTAAACCAATAATTTCAATTTTAAATAGGTCCCACTGTCATTGCGTCTAAGGCAATGCGTTCGTTTTAACTCTTTATGTTTAATAACTCCCTGTGAAGAGATTGGACGTTACAAAATTAATGAGAATGAGGCTTCGAGTCACGTCAGTCGCCTAAAAAGTTTGTGAAGTGACTGATAAAAATTGAGAAATAAAAACGCGTCGCTCTTTCTTAGCCAGATTAGCATTAAGATTAGCAACATCCTTATTCATCTGTGAAGAGATGGTTTCGATTTTGTACCAAGGCAGCAAAACAATGATTCTCTTTACTTCCTCTCTTCTTGCTTCAGTTTGATAGGTCTATGTAGGTGAAAGAGCGGCAGTTGAATTTAAATTCCTATGGCACGTTCAAAATAAATAGCTGGGCTAAGAATTCCTCCTCTTGATTTTCCCGCACTGCCGAGAACTTTTTCACGGCATTTATTCCGACTTGCCTAATTGTGTCCTTGCAGACAAACATTGAGAGACCCGAGCATTTCTTGTACTTCTGCGAACTTCGTTAGCGGTGCCGCACCTAAGCATGGGCCCCATTAATCTTGCGGAACGGTCTAATCAAGTGAAGTCTTCGTCGCTACTACGGCAACTGCTCTCAAGAAGGCCAACTTTATGCTTTGCACCCACCTCGCTCCATTAAATTAGCGCCTCACTTTGCAGTGAAAGTTAGCATTCCGCCAAGCGCTCGATGCATTTAAATTGGCAGTAACGAATTTGTATTTTTGCTAAACTTTTTCACTTGAGGAAGAGCTACGCCAGTTATCTGTTGAATTTTCAACTGTCAGTTTCACTGGACCTTGGGGTGTGCATTCTGTGGTCCGGCTTAGGATACTACGCGCTGTGGCGAACTTTTAATCATTTCTCTGGGCCTGGGACATTTTTCAAGGGCTCACAAAAGTTTGAAAATTGCATGGGCCCCATGACTCGTTGTGAGTCATTGCTGCAAGGATCTTCATCGGACCAATCCAGTTTCTGTTGCGTGACCCCTCAGGGCGAGAGCCGCATGGAGGGGAAGGTGGGCCCTCTTCTTTTTCTGAGGAAAAGGAGAGGCAGTGGGGAAGGAGGGGGAGAGGGAGGAAGGAAAGCAGTGGTTTTTGACGAAGAAAGTGAGGGCATGGAATTCTAGTGAAGCATTTGACGGTAGCTAAGAGAAAGATGCAATAAATTAGGAAACAAAGGATAAACATAAGCATCTGACACAAAAACGAAAATTAACAAAAAACAAGATACAAAAAAAAATTGAGCTTCGCATCTGTACGTTTGACCCGAATATAACTACACCCAGACGACATGCTTCAGTTAATTAGATGGCTTTATGCTAGCGTGGTGCAAAAAAAACACATGAATATTGCTGTCTTTGTAACTTATTTGTATATAAGAAAATTGAATGTTCACCAAATTTAGGAAAATATGCCAAATTTGATTAATTCCTATCCTCTCAAATGAAAATGAGATCTTGAATGTTAGGGGCTTATTTCTAATTCAATTAATTTCTACTTCACGTAATGAGGGAAACTTTCGCATGAGCAGAATTTCGGTCTCCTTAATTGCATGAATAAATTTTCCTTGTGGTTGATGTGTTAACCTAATCCTGAAAATGAACTGACAAGAGGATTTCAATTTTAAGAACTTAAATCAACTTCATACAGTTATTTAATAAAATTGATTAATATTTTGATTTATGTGATTACCATTAATATTGTTACCTTTGAATTATTTCATTTATTTAATAATAATAAATACTGATAATACAATTGATTAACACAAAAAATTGATACATCCAATTAAGAAACCAGCTAAGTGCCATAATTCAAGTTCAGGTATTCTCACGAAGAAGAATAATTCAAGCCGCCATGAGCTTCATTCCTATTTTGTACAAACATTAAGTATGCAAAAAATTTAAAATGTGTGAAATTAGCACGTGAATTTCAGAACCTTGAAGTTTTAAATAATTACATGAATAATTTAGTAGAAGGCTCTAATCTTCGAACGCAATGCCAGTTTTCTTATAATAACCAGGAGGATGTAGTGTCCCCCGATGCTCTACGTAAGCCGGCTTTCACAGCAGTCGGTGCAGCACGCGAGTCTTCTTTGCAGTAACAGTACGTCCTCCTTGAAGGCGTTGCGCATTGAATTTTTTCCGTACGATTGTGAGTTGCGTATCCCAGAAACTGTTATGCGCGCGAGCTCTGTAGGGAATCTTTACGTCATCAAGGGAAGGATAAATGAAGCAATCACAGATAAATCTTAGAGCCATAAAATCACGATGCCTGCTACCGTCGTCTCTCTCGTAGTCTAAACAGCGTGGAATAAATGCTCGAGGTATTGAAGATGCGCATTTAAGAGATATTCTACGGATAAACATTAAGCATTTCCTGCTCTAACACTCTTCGCTTCTTGAACTCTCAGTCTCTTGCGAGGTTTTGTACTCTGAAAGAATGAGGAATCTAGTTTTTCGCTACTTATATGTCCTAAACGCTATTGAGTGGTTTAGAAAACCACTAATGAGAAGAGTAAGTTCGAATCAAGCTAAAGACGAACCGCTTTTGACGCAGCACGCATGACTACATTTAGCAAAATTATCGATTTCCAAAGAGAACGCTATTCTCTTTTGCATGAAATTCTTTCATGTAAAAGGTCAGGTATGAATGGAATGGGAAAGAATTCAATTTGAGAATACCAGAGGCCATCTCCGGGAAACTGAAACGCAAAATTCTTTCCCTGAGAAGGAATAGTGATACGGATCCTGGAGCCTATCCGGAGCGCACCTTAGTGTAGCCTGTGAGGGCTAAGTCATGAAGGTTAAATAGTCAGTAGGGCTTTCGCATCTCACACATATTACAGATATGGGAGGGCAACTGTTTGAATTTATAGTGTAGATGTAGTCTTCCGAGTGATTCTTCAGAGCTCCGGTGCAAAAAATAGAATCGCAAAAACCGGTGTATGATAAAAAAAAATTACGCTCGTATTTCTTCCACGCAACGGCTGCGGTCAATGTATGGATTAAAGATATTGCCCGATACCTTCAACTGAAAAATTTTACTCAAATAGTCACACAAGCTTTAACGTTTGAAGCGCACATTTTAGACGTCCGCTCTGCTAAATTTTTCAGTTTAGGAAAACTCACCTCGAGTACAGGTGAGCTGCCAGAGAACGGCCTAAAAGTCTGCCTGTACTTTTCCCGCATCCATTATCATTGTTTTTAATAATGAACCAGAATAGATAAGGTGAGTTTGAGTGAGATTAGGATTGGTTGGGATAGATTAGCCTATGTTAGTTTGTGTTTCAGTTTCGAATAAATTTCGTTAGAGATTCACGTTAAAGATGAAGTTCATTAAAAAAACATAGTGTTTTAATCCGGTCACTGCGTTTGCGCGGATGTTTTAGTGTGTTTGCTATGGTTGGAAGAAGCCATTTTGAAAAATCGATTTTACAGCACGGGCTCATTTTAAACGTTTCTAAGAAATGTGAAAAAGGCCATTGCAAGATAATATGTTACCTGTAATACTAAAATTTGTTTCGAATCAGGAAGTAAAACAGTCTAAATGCGATACGTTTATACCTGTACGTAAATGGTAAATTTATCTGTCTAATGGTAAACATATGTACCAATAAACGCAAAGAACGTGGTAAATAGTCGAATGTTTGGTATGGCTTAGTCCGTTTCTGCGAAATTTATTACAGGTAAAAGAATTGAGAAGAATGAAAAAATATTTGGAAAATAAACCTGAAACTTTAAACAGCATTGATGGTAATTATTATTGTATATCTTGAAATTTTCACCGTAAAATCATGTACCATCTAACATATATACTCATGCCTTGCATCTAAATTGAAATAAGAGCCGACATCCATGTGGGCTAAAAGAAGAATTGAAAATTTCTTCCACCCTCAGAACACTAGCTACGTAATTCCACCCTCAGAACACTAGCTACGTAATTCCACCCTCAGAACACTAGCTACGTAATTCCACCCTCAGAACACTAGCTACGTAATTCCACCCTCAGAACACTAGCTACGTAATTTATCAGGAAAATCCTGACCACCGACGGATGTTGAAAAGTAACCGAGTGTTCTAAAAGGTGTTTGAATTTCAATAAGAGCATTCTACTTTCTTCTTCCTACACTTAACCTGGTGAGTGTCTTTTTACAGTGAATCTTTTGATGTCCTTTGTGTGATCATTAAATTTTCACTCATTTCCAATTGATAGATTTTATTTTAGTCACCTCAAACAATGACAGAGTATTGTTTTTCCCTATTTATACTTAATATCGCTGGGTTAACTTGATGGTGTATTTTTCAAAATGGGTCCCTTGCATTGCTCCCGCCAAAACGCTTTTGCTTGGCATATGCTTAGCAATGTGGGATTTGCGATGTGCAGATGCTAATTAAGCAGACCAAGTCACCCACTCCGTCGGGCTAAGCACATTGATTTAGGACTATCACATGAATGATAACTGCAATGTCTCTCACTCTCGTTAATGCTCTAGCCGCTGATTAGTCATCATTATGCTTCAGACTCTAATTAGGATCTCTCTCTCCTCTTCGGACAACGTTTCCCTCCTCTCTCTGAAACAAAGCAAGAGAGCTTTAGCTTAACACTCAGTTTGTATGGGAGTTAATCAGAGAAAGGGATTACTGGAGATCATCCTCTAGACAGCTCGATAATTCACACGCCCGTTATGTGAGCATTTGCAGCGCCGTGTAAAATTGCCACGGAGAACCGTAGCGGCTGTTACGAGGCTGTTCATGGCTCCGGCGTGCCGGAATGGCTGTTGCTGCAACAGCTTTTAGACCAACATAATAATTGCAAGCCTACAAATTTTTTAACGAGTATTTTCTTGTTAAAACGCTAAAGAACCTGACGTTGTTTACGCGCTTGTACAATTCATTTAGGTTTTTGGACCTCAATTTGAAGCGTTACGTTTTTTGTAGCACCTCAAATGAATTCATCCCGGAATTTTCAAAGGGAGTTTATTTGAAATATATTCAAGTTCCATGGCGCTGCTCATAACTGAGGCTTCTAATTTTTCTTTCTGCCCGATTAAATTTGTTTATGTACGCAGTTTTGAATTTCTACTTAACATTTTGCAAAAATCTTTTCTCTTTAATCAGATTGAAAATATCGCCACAACACTGATGGGTAAAATGGTCGGTATGGAAGCTAGCGTTGCAAATTATGGCTACGATTGAGACGTCAATAATCTTCTACCTGCCAGTATAATATTTCATTTTCCACCTTCGCACGTCAAGACGAGTGTTTTTTTCTTCTATCTCTACGGGAGAATATTTCTTCTCGTGTTCATGCATCACTCACTAGTGAACGAACTCTGCTTCTCGAGTTTTTCAACGTAAGGATACACGTAATTGCATGTCATCTTGTGAAAATATATAATGAAGTCATTCAGAGTGACAACGGGTTTTAGTTATGAAAAAAGTTCTTTCCTGCTATGAAGGGATCGGAAGATGAATACTTCATCACCACAAATTGCGAAACTTAGTAGAGCATGAATAGTAATATATTCAACAGAGACACAACGCTTCAGTCGGACGCTTTGGCCTCTAAACGGATCGCAAACAACACACAAGGCTGCAATCTGTGGGCCTTTCGCTAAGTCACCGCACTCCTACTACACGACTATCAATAACATTGTTATGTTATTATTATGACGATGTATATGTAATATACATAATATATTACACATACTCTCTACGTGATTTTATTGAGCTTCGCTGTTATTCATTTTTTGCAGAGCCATCGAATATGGTCGAAAAGTTAAGTTGAGGAATTATTAGCTAAGAGATTGGCCTCTAATTTGGTATTACGTTCATTATTTTGTCGTTAACACAGAGTTACTGGTGAGGGGACCGAACGGACCAACCACGCGAGGAAACAAGAAAGCATTCAGCCGTCAAACTGCGTGAATTTGAACCGATAATTAATTTCCCTCAGAATTTCATTACACGAATTTGATACAATTTTTGTCCCTATCAACTATGAACACCTCCTTCAACAACTCGCATAATTGGAGGGCAAATATGCAGAGTGGCCTAACCCATAAAATACAGAATTTTAAGACACTCAAGTTAGAGGCGTGGTGTTCATCGCAGGGTTGCCAGACTGGCTTTTCCTTGCCAAGTTATTCACTAGGAACTAATTAGGAACTAGGTCACTCTGTTTGGAAAACATCCACGCTGCTATGAGGTGAAATTATCACTTATTTCGCTCTGCTAGTTTTGACCTTTGATTTGTGGGTTAGGCCACTCTGCATATTTGCCCTCCAATTTTCCTTTGAGACACAAGAGTTCGGTGTGTAATACTTAATTACCTGCAAGTATGATTCGTATATTATGTACAGCGTTCGATTGACAGCTACAGTACGATTTTATTCTGCTTTTTCCCCCTTCCTGCTGGCATAGGGAATTTATGCAGAAATCTTGATGCAGCATTTTAAAGGCTTTCAACACCATTAATTGGAGAACATTCCCCAATACAACAGGCACTCGACGTCCAAAACTGGATCACCACCGATTGAGGATGAAAAAATAGATCTGTTCGTTACCGAGTTTTCTATAATACGACATTGAGCCATTGCAAGAAATTTGTTTGCTAACTGATCCCCATTCCGAAGGCAAGCATTGTTCATGACTACATTTTGACTTCTCTAGAAAAGCCGTACTGTATTCTTTCCCACCGGAGTCAATTACGAAACTTTTTTGGACAACAACATTTGATCAAAGGAAAATGAAATTTGACGTGCCAGATCTTTAATGGTGCTTTATATGATTATCTCTGAAAGACAAGAATTATTTGGACTCTGTAACTTGTGTGAAAGCTAGTACAGGATGGTTACTGCATTAAAGAGTTTCAACTCCCGATGAAGCAGTTCTCGTTAGCGTCTAAAATTTCCCTCATCTAGGAAAAACAAATACTTATCAAATAATGTTTTGTTCACATGTGCTCGTCAAAGGAACGCATAATCAAGAGTTTACTTTCTGATGTCCGGTTTCAGAAGATACCGCTTTTTTGTTTGGTCTGTCATTTTGTTCGGTAACTACACCTTTTAAACTTCAAATTAATCCGAGTCAAGTTCAAATTAATCCAAGTCAAGTTCAAATGAATCCAAGGTAAGTTCAATTTAATCTAAGTCAAGTTCAAATTAATCCAAGTCATATTCAAATTAATTGAACCCTAAGTTGAGTTCAAAATTGCCATAATCACGTGTTAATTTGAGATTTTTTGTGTTAAATATGTATCTATAGGATGTGATGAGCAAGAAAGTCGTTTTTCCTTTTAGCAAGAAATACTTAAAAATTTTGCAATATGAAAACAAGCTGTCGTAAAATGTGGTAAGTATCCAGTATCAGGAGGCAAAGTGTGATTCAGATCTTTGAGCGGTGTAAAAGATGCAAGTCAATTATAAAAACTTCGATTTATACTCCTCATTAAAGTTGTTTTAAAATTCTACATTGATGACAGCGTGCATATTTCAAATATTTATGTTCAAAAGGTAATTTTTTGTTACACATACACATAGTTTCGAGGATTTATTTACCCTTATAGATATTTATATGCGTGAAATTCCACACTATCACAAATATATATATTTATATATATATATATCTGAAATCATATGCATGCAAATACAAAAGATTACTACCGGACGATTTGTATTTTTATTTTTTAAAAAAATACACAAATGCGATTCACTGAGTACTAATGTACGATTCCGTTTGATTACAATTTATATGAGTACATTACTACACAGATACATTCCTGCATTAGCAAGAAAAATGTTGTCACTGCTCTCTAATCTTCATCTTTCAATGCAGCATCTATCACTCTGCATTTTTCTTCTCGTGTTTTCTTGTATTTTCTTCTCTTTACTCCTCTTCTTACTCTTGCGCGGATATTTTCTTGTTAATCTTCACTAGTTTGATAGTCCGTTGATCGGTTGTAGACATCCATCTTGAGGGAAACGCTGATTCAAATTCAATGAGAAACACCTTTCTTCTATACTCCTATATTAGAGAAATCGGTACATAAGATACTGAAAAAAGGCATTTCAAAATTATTTTAAAAACCGATAGTATGGAATACAACATTACATACATAAAATCCAAATGTATTCCTATATATGTGTGTAAAATTTGACTGTTATTAATATGAATTTTGACTCGGATTAAATTGAACTTGACTTGGATTAATTTTAATTTGACTTGGATTAATTTGAACTTGACTTGGATTAAATTGAACTTGACTTTGATTAATTTGAAGTGAAAGAGGTGTAGAAATGAGGTGCAGCATTTCAGGTATTTCAGAGGCTTTTAACACAACGCAGAGGAGGGTAAGATACGTACCTAGTTTTTTGCATTCAAGACGCCGTCTAGTTAGCATGAGGTTTTGCTGTTGGGAATACGGGATGGTTGTTTTTTTACTCTATTCCCTCAAAAGAAGCGCACTCGTTGGAAATATGAAAATTTAAGTATATCGGATGAAGAGATTTGAGCATTCATTGGCATTCTTAATCGGGAAATCAAGTTCGCTTGTCATGATTATTTCATATAAAATTTACTTATATAGAAGTTAATCCATTATTTCTTCAGAATTGTAGCGGAAGTTAATGATAATCCCTAACGTTAATATTCAATAAATAAATGATAATCAATCATTGACTTAAATGAACCTAAAACCTAAGCAAAAACAAAAAATCACCTGCCAATATCAACCAACATTGTTAAATCACAATTTTTTGGTTTTTAAATTCTTCAGAGCCCCCCTCTTTAAAATGTCTTCAGAGTCGACTGTAAAATCTGATTTTAAAATTATGAACAAAAATTTATTGATGAAACACCAGGAATACATGATCTACATTCGTGTTAGTTTTCCCTTCACTTCCTTTATTTTTTCCATTTGGCTCATGTTTCCCCTCTCTAAAATTAGCATTTTAGAAATTTTCGTGGGACACAGATGACAAGTTGGTCTCACATAAAAAAGACGCTCAAGTGCAGCACTGAACAGATTGGCTTCACATGAACAAGTCCAGCAACATGTGTGACTGGTTCTCAAAACAGCGTCCGAGAGCATGTCCTTTGAGATGGTCTCCCGTCAAATCTTCACTAAATGCTTGGTCTTTATATGTACACAACTTTTCGTTTGCTTATCTCCTTCCATTGGTGGCCCTTATGCAAATGCTTTTCCTCTTCCACGTTGGTGCTTCTTCCAATGTTGTTGCTGCTAACTTCATACGACTGTTGTCGTTTAACTCCGTTGACATTACCCTCCGTGGTTTTTCTCACATTGAGACCTCGATGTTGTCTAACTTTTTTATCAGATCATGAAAAACTTGGAGTGGGAGGTAACGCAAACTTGCATCGGAACAAAAGCTTCCTGTTTACATCTGAAAGCAAGCACAAGCGGTCCCGTTTGCACGAAACTTTACGTTCGCCTGCTACAACATTCCCGGATCTCTAAATTTCAGCTACAAACCATGTTTTTGACCGATACAGTACAATTTTCGAGCGAAAAACAACAGGTGAACGACGCATATTTTTTGTTATGACCAAATATAGTTATAAATAAATACAGTTATATAAATATTCAATTTGAGCGCGTGAAATATTTGACCCCGCAGCGACACATGACATGGTTATGACGATGATGACAAGAAGTGAACGTTAAGGCCTAAAGTAGATCCTGTTGAAAAATTTTCAGATTTCGTCAGCACTGCCATAAACTTTGCCTAGCTCTTTGTTTTTATATATCGCAGCGCCTGGACGTCTGATCGATGTGTTTAGGCTGAAAATCTTTGCGTGCTCCAGTATGCATGAGATAATTTTGGTCACTGCTCGTAACTCTAAAATATGAACTGCAGATTTTGAGGAGGCCGCGCTGAAGTGTAGGAGGTAAAGCTGCGGTACAAAAGCGCCTAAAACTGAAATGTCGGCGATGAAAAGGCTCATCTTGACTAGTCCAACTTGAGCTGCGGCTTCAGTTGAAGTGTAGAAAGAATAAATACCAGTAAATAGGCTATTTGAGATTTCCTCCATAAGCAAGGCGCTAGAATTAACTCAAAAATAAATGTAAAATTGCAGTAATATTTGTACTTTTCGTTTTATCACACACTCCAGATCAGCAATAGCAAGTTTTCTTACATTAATTTCTAACACATTTGGAAATGAAATTTTCATATAATGCATGTAATTTAAAAAATGTTTTCTGTCATTGGTTCAATTACAGGTTATGAATGAATCTAACCAGACCTCATTTGACGTTCAATAACCGGGCTAATAAAAGTGAGCTCCACAAGATTTTACTGAGATAGGAGATCGATTTTAGTCACTTGAAAACCAATTAAAAAAAAATTTAAATCTTGGATGAGTTTGAAAGCCTACTGAAGAACTTTCATTCGAAAGTTATGCATGCTTTATGGTCAATATGCTTGTATTTCAGACGCTAAAAATACTGAAAGTTCTGGCAATACACCCATCTGGTGCTCAGGTAAGTTGTTTCAGAACTCTTACCGGCAAGTACAAGATCCTTTGCTCTTACAGCGATGCACCGCATCTGAAAACATTGAATCCTTTTCATCTTCAACCGCCATTTAATAATAATCTTTTTTTGAATATCGTTTCGAGCTGTTGGAAGCCCTTTCTTTGTAGAAGTTCTTTAGCAAAACGAGAATTTCTGACGTCCATTTCGAAGTAATTAGGCAGTTTTGTTTTGTATATTTATAAGTGTTGTCATTGTTTTTCAGGCATGACTCTCTTTAATTGCCAAGTATGATCAGCAGCTTTTGACGGGCTTGGTCTCCAATTGAGGTGCAAATAAAATTTTTTAAGATGAATTGTGAACGGGACAGCATTTTTCTAGGAATCGTTTCGAAGGGACTTATAGTTTTTTGATGTACATTGTTTACATCAAGTGAAATATATTCCTGAAAGGAGCACCTGCCGTCATAAACGATTTAATTTTGCCAAATTCCTGAAAAAATAGGCATGCGAGCGTGATTAATTTAATGTCAAGGAACGTTTTTCAATTTGCGCACGACATGTGGCCCTGGATGAATAATTGGTTCATGGAACCATTCGTTACTTTTCTTCACAATTAACTTGATTCTGGCCCGACTGCAATATTTCTGTAAAAATCAGCTTTATTCATCTTTTAATTTTCCAAACGTGTTTATGTTTATTTTTTCTGTTTTAATTTCTTGCCTCCTCAAGTTAGAGTAAAGTTGTACAGTGTCTCACATTCCTACCGAGTAGCAATGTTTCCTCTTAACACACATCCACCGCCTCCTTGACTATCTCGAATAGCGTGGAAGTCCGCTTCTTCCATTTCTGTGTCACGCTCAGAAGGATAGTTATAGTGACCGTATCTGTGATACGAGTTTCACCGGTGCTCAAGTACAAGAATATTTCTTATCAAGGGTACTGTCAGAATAGATATTATTTGTTAATCATCCACACATAGAAGATTTGTTCAAGAGAGGTATTGAATCCCGTCATTTTTGAGGGGCCGTGCAGACTGATTTTATAATGAGACACATTTGTTGCTTACTTGCATGGTTGGTCCGTCTCTCTTAAAATGCTTAATGACCATATTTGGGATACAAGTTTCACCAGTGCACAAGAACAGGAATATTTTAACCGCGGGTACTATCAGGATGGATATACAGGGAGGCGCATAAGTAACGCACCCTTTGAAAAAATTAATAATAAAAAACTATGAAATTAATAATAAAACTATGATAGTGTTAATTGCAATCGATAAAGGAACTCTTAAAGTTTATTTACATGTCGTTTCCTGTCTACAGATACCCAGTGTATTTTGCTGAAATAAATAAGGGTGCGTTACTTATGTGCCACCCTGTATTCGTTTGTCATCCACATCTGCAAGATTCATTCAACGAAAATATTGAATCCCATCAATCATTACGGGTCGTGTACACTAGTGGTTCTCATATAACTCAGTAAAGCAAGAGAAAAGAGAAGTGAAAAGGAAACAGTACACCCTAGGAGTGGAGAGAGCAAAATTTTTAGGAATGAAAGTTCAAGATTCTTAACATTCAGTATAGGATTTCCTTTTAATTGTATATAGTCTATTAATCTGCATGTTTTCTTGGCTACTTTTGTGTTAAAAATAAAATGCAACACTTTATTTCTGTTTAAGTGCCACAGTTAGGTAAAAAGCCGGATTATTATTTCCGATGAATATCTAAGCATGAACAGAATTGGGAAATAATTTTATACCTTAAATAAATATGATGGATATTATAGATTTCAGGAAGGTATTTCTCCGTGAAATCCCCTTGAAAGTAGTCGCAAACTTATAAGATTAGGACAATGTTCATGATTTCTTCCTTTGCTCCGTGAACGTCCATTTCCAAACTTCCATCAACAGCATCGTCTAAGCCAGCTGATGGATCTCACTGGACTTATTACTGCATCACTGTGCGCATAATTCTTGCCTCAAATTCAACATTAATGTAAAGACCATTGAGCGATAGTCGTTCAGGTCATCACATGCGATGATGGCAACACATAGGATATTAGATCAGTTTTTACGCTTGTCAATATTCTATAAGCTCAGCCAATGCGTCTGCAAGTTCAGCAGCATAGAAAAAAACTAAATTCTTCCAAGGGAAGCCAGATATCGAAGCAAGACAAATACTTTCTACGGAACAGGAATTCTCCAAGAAATGATTTCAATATTGAGAGTTTCGAAATGAGGAAACCCCTTAGTAATATGAAGTCTTTTTATTCCAGCATGTCTGCAATATTGAGTTCTTTTACTTGAACATATAATTTCCAGGCTTAGTGACGGCGCGCAAACTGTGTGCTGATTTCGTTATGTGCTTTTAGGTTTTTAAATTAATTTTCTCGACCCCCCATATGCTAATGAATATTATCATAGATGACATAACACATATATAAAGACATGGAAAATTTCTATACCACCACTCATGAATTGTGAAAACGTTGAATTTTTCTGATTATTGACATATTAAAAAATGTTTCAAGCAATTCGACTACTTTTAAATATTTCTTTCTCATTTTGCTAACGTTGATGTAATGTTTACTAGTTATTAATTCTTATTTTCTGAAAGCCAAATAGCTACAAATTTGTTCGAAGAAGCAAATAAAGTACACGATTTGCACGTGAAAAATAGCATATCTGTTCTCAAAAAAAATTCTTAATTGCATCAGGGCAAGTCTGTTATCAGATTTTCTGTGTTGAAATTCGGAGTCGTTGCCCCCGAATGAGGCAAGTACGTGCATCCACCAGCGATGGCATCCCCTTACATGAGAGGGATGGCTCT